>JAUTXW010000893.1:0-110000 GCA_030620095.1 Kuschelorhynchus macadamiae | reverse complement strand
ATTTTATCCAAAAGGTAGTTGTATGAGCAGCTTAGCTGAATAGCGCCACCTTAAATTCAACATTATTATAATTTGATTTACTTCGAGAAAGAAAGGAATTTTTATTTATTTATTTAAAAATGCAAATTCCCACCACCATCCAGCACCAAAGAAATCAGTTATTAACTCACTAGTATTTAGAACCATTTCGATTTCTGATCAGGATTATCTGACGTGAAACATCGAAACTGAGCAAAGCTGTGAGAGGGAGTGGCTATTGCTATGCCAAATCCTCGAAAGGAGATTATAAAGGCCTATACAAAATTCTTACTTCTGTGGAGAAGTGTATATGGGAGAAACAGGACGCTTAACGCTACTAGATTTAAGAAACATGAAAACATGCGTTCAAAAGAAACACATTGTTCGGTCAGCTGTAACTGAACCCCAGCATACCACTGTCCATATTATAAATATAAAAGAAACCAAGGTTCTGGCGTCGATTCCAGGATTTTATAAATAAGAGGATATATTGAATTTTTACAAAAAACTTCAATAGAGAAATGGTTTACGGTCTACATCACACGTGGAAGCCGATCTTAACACTAGATCATGGTTCGGCGAGCATAAGTCTCTCTGAGCTCATTTAGTGTTCAGCTCCGTGGAGTAAAAATCCCAGAAGATGCCTCGTGCAACCGAAGGCGAAACTTCGGATAGTAATTCCAATTTGACACAGTCTAATCCCAAGAACCATGATTTCTTAATTGACCAAAGCGGTGAAAGCTTCCGTTCTACGTCTGATAGTATTTACACATAATGAACAACACAATTTAGACCTCTGCCCCCGTCCCCAGACAATTTTTTTTGGCTACGCCAGTGTTCTATTTGCTAATTCGGATTTAAAAATCAGTTACGAAATTTTAATTATTCCTAGGAATTATCAGCAATTTATAGCAAATAGTTTTAAAAATACAACAGAATAGGTACTGATAACTTGCCATGCAACCTTCAAATGGCGCTTTTTATTTGGTTGGAACCGGGTGCAAATTTGATTAAGAGCAATTTTCTCCATTTAACCTCTAGTAATAAAAATGATAGCAGTGCAGAGTAGGGATGGGCGTTATGAGATTTTGCGACAAAATTATTGAAGAGCAAGAAAAAAGGTCCTCACACTTTCATATGGCGCATAATTTGCTTGTAACTATGTAATCTTTTATTCATAACTATTGATGTTATCAGTTACGTATCGATATCGGCACTTATCGATATTCTGTTTTTTTACTTGTTATTCTATGTCGTTGACCTATCGATAAAACGCCCATCGCTAGTGCACAGTAAGGGCGCACCAATTATCTATTATATGCATCTAATGTCTATTTATATTGAACATGTTTCTTTGTTATTGCTTAAGGTTTTCTTGCACATGTTGTTTATACTTTGTTAGTTTTTTGCAACTTTCTAGCAAGCAAAACATTTAAAAATGCGTCAAAACTCGAATAGATTGTTGGTATTGCCCTGCTTTAAACGAAAAGAATTTATTGTTGGTAAACAAAAATATTTACTTTATATGTTCCATCACTACTTATATAGAATTAATTACGTATTCATCATGCTGTTTAGAAAATAATAATAAAACATTTTTTTAAACTATTTGTAGATTACCTATATTAACTACAACCTATTCTTTAATATATCGGGAAAAATCTACAAAAATACAATGTTTAAATATAAAATAAAACTTGAGTTTTATCCAAGCTATATTATCACTGTTGAAAATACATTTTAGATTATATCTTTTGGTTAATTTGAATTATTAAAAATGAACATTACATGTTCTGCACATGAACTTATCTATTTTTCAAATTTTGCACCAATTTACACTGTGGTCCAAATTAAATTGGAACCTTTTTTAAACTTTATTATTTTTCTTATTTTTTGACCCATTTTAAATATTTTTGGTTGAATTATTTCTGACTTACTTGTAAAATCTCTCGACTTATTTTTTTATACAGGGTGGGCAAAAAAATCGAATTTTTCTAAAAACGTTGATTTTAAAGTTATTGCAATATTCCTA
Organism: Kuschelorhynchus macadamiae; assembly: GCA_030620095.1. Classification (NCBI taxonomy): domain Eukaryota; kingdom Metazoa; phylum Arthropoda; class Insecta; order Coleoptera; family Curculionidae; genus Kuschelorhynchus; species Kuschelorhynchus macadamiae. The sequence goes on along the minus strand of JAUTXW010000893.1, from coordinate 107,950 downwards.
CGATTCCATGTTAAAATGGTTCATTGGTTTTCGGATAATGACCAGCAACTTGAAGATTTTGATTGAATTTAATTTTTAATAGGTAATTTTTTAATTTAAGTCGCATGCGAGAGTGATTTAATCGGCTAAAAAACCTATAAGTTTGTATTTTGCTGTTTTGATTTTCTACAACAGCTTGTAGCTTTCGACGCCATACTTCGTTAGAATTTGTTAATATTTCTTGGCTAAGATTTTGCCAGCACATTATTATTCTTTCTTTTAATTCCTGAACAGTGTTAACCACCACATCTTCGTAAACCATTCTTTCCAGAACAGTCCATACTGTACAAACCATTGGATTAAGATCCGGACAGTTTGGGGGTCGAGAGTGAGGTTCTATAAAATATGGGCAGTTCTCTCGTAAATATCTAATGGTACTGTTGGAGGTATGTGCAGGTGCACCGTCTTGTTGGAATGTATAATTATCACAAATATATTCGATTTCTGGTAACATATGAGATACAATTTCTCGTTTGTAAACTTCAGAGGTTACGTTCTCATCTACACAAAAGATGCTGATTTTTCCCTGCATGTAAACTCCCACGGAAACCATGTACCCTTTCAACTAGCAACCGGTTTAAAGGAATATCTCTCTTTTTCATATCAGCGGCAAAATATACTCCGTTATTTTGAGGGTTTTTTGGTTGTCGAAAAGTGAATATTTTTTCATCGGTAAACCATATTTTTTCGATATCCTCGCCGGCACCTGAATCTTTGTAATAAAAGTTCACATCTTTTAACAGGTTTTTGCTTTACGTCAAGGCTTCTGGTGAACATTTTCCTGCCACGTCCAGGTTTTACCCGCACAGAACCATTAGTTAAGCGCAAATGCTTTAAAAAGTCACTAATTGTACTAAGCTTCCCATTTTTTCGTGGAAACATAGCCACTAAACTTTTTAGCTCCATAATTAAATGTTTCTCTAAGGGACATTATCAACAATTTATCTTCTAAACTAAGAACGGGCATTATTACAACTTATAACGATCACAAGAATAATATTTGAAAATCTCAAAGAAACTGTCAACATTCACTATCAATCTGCTTTCTTTTGTTTGAAATTTAATCAAGGCTCCCTTGATTTTGAGTTGGACTTTTGTACCACACAGTTCAATAAGACATCCCGCAATATCTAAAACAACGAGAATTAGTAAAAATTCAGTAAGAATAATAATAAAGAATGATTTTAAAAAATGAATAAAGAATGATTTAAAACGAAAACCTTTTAAAAAGGTTGTCGTTGATGTTATTTACTTTTCATAATTAAATAACTTAAAGTTCAATTTTCTCAAGTCTAATAAATAAAAAATGTATGATTATTTTATAATTCCTGTTTTTTGCTCTTCTTTTTGACATTTTTGAAATTTCAGAACATCTACCTAATTCAGCAAATACAAACTTACAGATTTTTTTAGCCCATTAAACAACTCTCGCATGCGACTTAAAAAAATTATCTATTAAAAATTTAATTCAATCAAAATCTTCAAGTTGCTGGTTATTATCCGAAAACCAATGAACCATTTTAACATGAAATCGTAGAAATATTGGAATCACGTGATTTTTGCAAATCAACGTTTTAGAAAAATTCGATTTTTTTGCGCACCCTGTACAAAGAAATAAGTGGAGAAATCAGAGTTAACTCAGAAATGATTCAACTAAAACATATGAAAAAATCTTTAAAATCGGTCAAAAAATAAGAAAAATAAAGCCTAAAAAAGGTTCCAATTTAATTTGGACCACAGTGTATATCATATCACTTGTGTGTGAAACGTGCCAAAATCAACTTGCGCACTAAGAATACGGGCCTTCCATCTTACTAGCTGGGGCTTTTTTGCATTGTAGTGATACGGCGAGACGAGACGAGACGAGACTAAGGGTTCATCTCGTCTCGACTTTGGTTAATCTCGTTTCATCTCGACCAAAATTTCGAAATCATGTCTTGACTTTAAGTATATCATCCTATCCGGTTAAAGGTTAAATAAATATGTTCAGTAAAGATGTATTAAATATCTTAACGAGAATCTCCTCTCGTCTCGACCCCTCATTCTCGTCCCTTCTTGAGTGTCGAGATTGAATGGTGTCGACACGAGATTAGAACGAGACAGGAGTACAAATTTTGCCTCGTCTCGTGGCATCACTAATTGCCTGTTTGTGGAAATCATGTCATGGCAACATTGTAACCGTTACAAAATGCTTCCTAACGAAAGATGAGTAACTTCAAAATACAACAGGAAAATTACTGCCGAGATTAGTTTGCCCTTCTCTTTTTTATTATGCGGGTTTGTGTAATCAGAAAAAAGATGAATTGTAATGTAGTTATTTTTTGCTTTTCACAATGTATTCATTATAGCAAATAGCAATAGCAAATGTTTGCGATTGCGATTATCTTTTTTAAGCCAGCAATGCCTAGAGACGGACCTAAGAGGAAATATTGGGAGGAAGCATCCCCCATATATGTCCGCCCTTGGCACCGATGCAAAAAGGAACGACATCACAAAATTCCGTGAGGAAGTCAGAAGTGTCTCTAGCTTCCGCAACGTTACCAATTCTCAGACTTTTAAGGTCGGATTTATGATATTTTTATATTATACCCATGTTCATTCTTTTAAAGCTTTAACGGTAAATGCTAACCTGGCACAGATATTGTCCTTTTAAAAGATTTGATTAAATGTAGTTTATATACTTATATTTCTAACTGACTGAAAGTTGGCAACGTTGATGATGTCATGTAGCTAAATTAGAAAGATGCAAAGCAACCTATCTTATTAGTTGGATACTAGGAACCTATAGTGACACGTGGGTAGACGTCAGTCAAAATCGTTACTTTAAAAGTAATTCGATATTTTGAAAGTAAGAGAACTCTTATAAAAAAATAGTTTAGAGGGCAAAAAATACAAAAAAAATTAAAAATTCAATGTTGACGTTTTCTCATTGCAAATCGTATTTTGACTCCCGGCTTGCGGGGTTTCTAAACCTACTGGACCTGTAAAAGTCAATACTTGTATTGGTCAGGAATCGCTGTATAATATTCATACGCTTTTTTACATCAAAACAAAAAAACGCCTAACCAAAAAAAGCAATCCAATAATTAAAACATTATTATTTGCAAAACTACGGGTTTTAATTTATGTAAATAAAAAAAATGCCAACACGGGGATCGAACCGCAGCCTTCCGCGTGATTGGCAGCCATCCTAATCACTACAAGATGGTTTACTGGTTTTGCCTGAAAAGAAACAAACTATATTCCGTCCAGCTAAATTAATACCGCGAATTCTGACCAATAGGAGCTTTTATCTTTGCAAGTCCAGTAGGTTTAGAAATTAAGCTTCTGGCTTCCACACTGAGCTGGACACACTTATGCCGGACGAGAGTTTTTAATGTCAGTTTTCTCTTGACTAGCATTAATGGAATCAATTTAGGAATCTTCCTAATAAGAAATCATGGTTCTTGGGATTAGACCGTGTCAAAATGGAATCACTTTCCGACGTTTCGCCTTCGATTGCACGAGACATCTTCAGGGATCTTTACTTCACGAGATCGGAAAACTGAATGAGCTCGGAGAGACCCAGGCCGGCTATTTATAGTCGACCTGTGTTAACCGGAGCGTGACTCGGTCTAACGATCAGTTTCCAGGTATGATGAAGACTGAAGCCCGTATCTCTATTAAAATTGTTAAGGCCGTTTTACATGCTGCAATTCTTCTTTGCAATATGCAATAGTCTTGAACAAAGGCATGCGCAGTTTGACATAAGGTACAAATGTCTTGCCACTGCGCATGCTTTTGTTCAAGACTATTGCAACTTGCAAGAAAAAATTGCAGCATGTAAAACGGCCTTGAGGATGCTTATAAATTTCAACAGATTCTCTAATTTTGCGTTTATAGAATCCCGAAACCGGTTCAAGAACTTTGGTTTCTTTTACATTTCTACAATGTCCAATAAAATGTTGGTGTTCAGATACAGCAGATTGTAAAATTTGTTTCTTTCTGATACATCGTTCATGTCCTTAAGCCTAGTCGATATGGATCGTCCAGTTTCTCCAATATAGACATCACCACAAGAACAAAGATTACATATACTCCTTCCGTTTGGAAAGGAATAATATACTTTGGCGATCGCAAACATTGTCCAATTTTCTTGTGTGTGTTGAAGATTGTACGTATGTTGGACCGGCGATATAACCTTGCAATCTTGTCTGTGGTTCCGTGTATAAATGGAAGAACTACACTTCCTATCGATAATTCCTTATTAGTATAATTTCGTGTAGTAGGATTATTGTTTTCTAATTGATCGTTTAATATCCTCAGTGCAATATCCGTTCTCTCTTAAAGCTTTAGCAAAGTTTTTTTGTCTCCGATTGTAAAGAATTTTGGTCACAAATTGCGAGGGCTCCGTAAACCAATGAATTAATACCTGATTGGTTTTGTGCTGGATGATGATGGGAATTTGCATTTAAGTATCTGTTCGTATGCGTTGGTTTTCTATATACAGAATGTCCCAAGGAACCATCCCCTTTCCTTTGTACAAGAACATTTAGAAAGGGAATCGTGCCTTCTGATTCAATTTCCATTGTAAATTTTATATTAGCATGCGGTTGATTCAGATGATCAAGAAACCCAGGGAGGTTTTCTGGACTATGTGGCCATATTACAAAAGTGTCGTCTACATATCTGAACCATGATTTGGGTTTTAATGGAGACGACTCTAAGGCTTTCTCCTCAAAAGCTTCCATGAATATATTAGCTACCACTGGTGACAGTGGAGACCCCATGGCTGCTCCTGAAGTTTGCTCGTAGAAAGTTCCTTGAAAGACAAAATACGTTGATGTAAGACATGCTTCAATTAGATCTAGAAGTGAATTGTCAATTCATTCCAATTGTCCTCTCTAAAGGTCAAAACTTCACTATTACACCAAAGGACATACCCGTAGACATAGTGTCATCTGTTGAAGCGACAATTAGAAGACTTCCAGCAGAAGAAGCTGACGTAATAAGGTATGAAACAGCGAAGATCATCAGAAATTCTAACCCGCCGAAGTCGAATCTATCAGCTGCGGAAAGAACGGCGATAAAAACAACAATATTAAATAAACAACGATACAGACATTTTGATCCTTTCAGCGGACAAGGGAAATGCCACTGTCTTCATGGACAAAACAGATTACGTAAAGAAAATACATCTACTTTTGGACGACGACATCTACAGAGTAATTCAAACAGACCCGACCAACAAAATTGAGAGATGGATAACCAACCTTATAAACGCAACGAGGAGATGTTAAGGCCAAGCAGCTCCAGGATCCCGCGGTTCTACGGACTACCTAAAATACACAAGGTTAATGTACCACTTCGACCTATCGTCAGTGCAATAGGATCTCCTACTTACAAAATTGGTAAATATCTTTCAAATATTCTTAATAATTTTACAAGAAAAATACATTCATATATTAGAAACTCTACGCATTTTGTAGAAAAACTAAAATCAATCCAATTAGATCCCAAAGATATCTTAAGTCAGTTTCGATGTAGAATCGCTATATTCGAATGTGCCTATAAATGATTCAATTTTCATAATATCAGACTTATTTCACCATAATAAAATTGACAATTCACTTTTAGATCTAATTGAAGCATGTCTTACATCAACGTATTTTGTCTTTCAAGGAACTTTCTCTGAGCAAACCTCAGGAGCAGCCATGGGATCTCCACTGTCACCAGTGGTAGCCAATATTTTCATGGAAGCTTTTGAGGAGGAAGCCTTAGAGTCGTCTCCATTAAAACCAAAATTATGGTTCATATATGTAGACGACACTTTTGTAATATGGCCACATGGTCCAGAAAACCTCCCTGGGTTTCTTGATCATCTGAATAAACAGCATGCTAATATAAAATTTACAATGGAAATTGAATCAGAAGGCACGATTCGCTTTCTAGATGTTCTTGTACAAAGGAAAGGGAATCGTTCCTTGGCACATTCTGTATATAGAAAACCAACGCATACGAACAGATACTTAAATGCAAATTCCCATCATCATCCAGCACAAAAGCAATCAGTTATTAATTCATTGGTTTACCGAGCCCTCGCGATTTGTTACCAAAATTCTTTACAACCGGAAACAAAGAAACTGACTCAAGCTTTAAGAGGGAATGGATATTGCACTGAGGACATTAAACGTTCAATTAGAAAACATAATATTCCTACTACACGAAATGATTATCGATAGGAAGTGTAGTTCTTCCATTTATACACGGAACCACAGACAAGATGGCAAGTTTACTTCGGCGGCCGAACATACGTACAATCTTCAACCCACACAAGAAAATTGGACAATGTTTGCGATCGCCAAAGGACATTATTCCTTTCCAAACGGAAGGAGTATATGCAATTCCTTGTTCCTGAGGTGATGTCTATATTGGAGAAACTGGACGATCCAAATCGACTAGGCTTAAGGAACATGAACGATGTATAAGAAAGAAACAAATTTTACAATCTGCTGTATCCGAACATCAACATTCTACTGGACATGTTATAAATGTAAAAGAAACCAAAGTTCTTGAACCGGTTTCGGGACTCTATAAACGCAAAATTAGAGAATCTGTTGAAATTTATAAGCATCCTAACAATTTTGATAGAGATACGGGCTTCAGTCTTCATCATACCTGGAAACCGATCGTTATACCGAATCACGCTCCGGTAAACACAGGTCGACTATAAATCGCCGGCCTGGGTCTCTCAGAGCTCATTCAGTGTTCCGATCTCGTGAAGTAAAAATCCCTGAAGATGCCTCGTGCAATCGAAGGCGAAACGTCTGAAAGTAATTCCATTTTGACACGGTCTAATCCCAAGAACCATGATTTCTTAATTGACCACAGCCGTGAAAGCTTTCGTTCTATGTTAATCTTCCCAATACTTAACAGTATATTTCATATTAAGGTGGGTTTATACAGCAAATAAAATAAAATAAGCAGATCAAATCATGCCACTCCCATAGAGCGTTTATATAGTGAAATAAAATAAGAGATGACCAACTTTCATATTCTTATTTTATTTTGAAAATACGCCGGAGCATTGCGCCTTGGAACATATGATATGACAATTTCACTGAATATTTTTGTATTTGGATGAGTTGTGGTATTTTTAATTTAAAATTGTGTTAAAAAAATAATCCAATAGATATAAGTATTGAAAAACTTCTGTATCTCCGAATCCTTATTTATTTTATTTTATTTCCTGTATAAACTCACCTTTACCTGAAACAGACTTTTGAATAGAACGCTCCAACAAGTAAGTGGAAGTACCGCATTCAATTAAAATGATTTATTTATTTGTAGTTTCGTATAGTAAACATTATTTATTGCTCTGTATTTTATAAAACATAAGCCCTACTTGTGATCTTTTGTTGTTAGTTGACGAATTTTAAATATATATGCGAGTATTATAAAAAAAATGAAGTTTTATTATTTATTTTATTACCCTCTTCATGAGCAAGATATAACAATTGACGAGAAATTATGACAACAGATGAAATTTGATATGTTGGTTTGCTCCCGTGGTAATATCTACCGTGCAGTTCTTATTAATATATTTTGCACTCATCCAGAAAATTAAGTGTCTTTTAATGTTCATATCATCACACTGATTTCCCATAAATAGAACTCCATATGTGAGGACAATATGCCCTCCCAAAAGTAAATACCTTTTTGAAACAATCTCCCTATTACAAAATGAGTTCTGGACTAACTCATTCATATAGTCAGATAAGTTAAAAATCGCTTTTCTTATTATAAAAGGTAAACAAACGTCCATAAACTTTTAAAAAAATCGTACAACTAAGATAGCTTAAACTAGGCATATATCATTAAAACTAACAACACAATATTTGTATAATGTGTATAAATGCCTAAAATTACAGTAATGTAACAATAAACTGGATAGTCACAAGTGGTCATAAAGTTCTTGCAACACAAGTGGTCATAAAGTTCTTGCAACGTGTAAAATGACTTCTATTAAAAAAATACGTTTTAAAGAACTTCTGAATAATTTAGTGCTTGTTATTTATCTTATATAGATTAGAAAGTGATCATCTTTTATATATTTAAAACGCTAAGCCAGATTTTTCAGAGAGTTCGTGAGAGAGTTGTACTGCACCAATTTTCATGATTTGTTTTTTAAATGATCGTCTGTTTACCGAGACCTTTCATTATTTTATTACGTATTTTTTCTGTAAAACCAAAATGTTTTTCTTCAATAACATTTCTGGACGATGCGGTGAATGCGTCCCATATTCTTATAATTACACTGGAAACTCATCGCGCCATCTAACTGAAAAGGTAGAACAAGTTCTGCCGGACCAGCTAGTGTATCTTAAAAGAAAAATGAACTTGCCGTGAGCGCTGACTTAGGACTAAGTAGCGGTATATTATCAGAATTCCTTGTTTCATGCTAATAAGAGACGAGGTTTCCAGTATCAGTAAGTAAGGCAGGGTTAGGATTTTTTTTTTTGGTAGAATAAAAGCCTGCAATGATCTCTAACCTTTGCTCTTTTTGCAAAATAAAAACTGAATTAAATTAATATGAGTGCGAAATCTCCAGAACGGAATACCATATCTCAAATGGGTTTCAACCCAACTGAAGTAAACATTCTAGCCATACCACTTCCTAGCTCATTTAAAACTATGCGAATTGCATAGCATTTAGAAGCCAACTTGACTTTAAGTGCTAAAAGGTGTCATTAAATTTTAACTTGTCATCTATGTCAATTTAAAAGTTATTGCATTACTCTGGTTAATTTTGAAACTGAGAGAATTAGCTTCCCTCCACGACTGAATCCTCCGTACTACCAAAAACAACGTGGAGTCATTGGTAAAAAACTAAACTGACCTGATAGTAGCTAGATCGTTAATATATAGAAAAAAAGTACTGAACCCTGCTTAATAATCATCCCTCAGGCATCCAGGGTGCAAGCAAGAGCTAGTAACGTGAGTAATCAGGATGGACCCATCACAACTAGCTATATCTTGCACTTTAAATAGGATAAAAACCTAAAGCCATATAATGATGTTTGTCCAGAAGTGTAATTGACTTACACAATCAAACGCCTTTGAAAAATAGCAGAAAACAGCAGTAGCTAGATCACCCTCTTTTGAAAGCCAAATTGTGATTGTTTAAGAGATTGTGAAGATTGAGGAAGCTTTTCCTCTGTTACAAGTTTTTCAACAATCAACAGCTTTGGTAGAGAGGAGATGGAGGTGGAAATTAGCTGGGTCATCGAATTTACCTCCCGTATGTATCAGCTGGACAATAGCTATTTTTAGACAGTCGGGGAATAAACCGCTGTCAAAAGAAGCATTAATGGCATGAATAAAAACCTTCAGACAATTGATTGGTAAACATTCGAAAATTTTAGCTAAGATTCCATCAATTCCTGCAGAATTTTTGTTTTTTATTGTGGCTTTGATCTCTGTGATGTCACTCGAATCAGTTATAGACGTAACAAATGACATATGATCAAGCTGTGAATTTAAAATACGATTTTAGCTTCTCAGCTATAGAACCCAGAGTATAGACGTCTAAGCTAGAGATTCCTCTGTTAATGTATGTGGCCTCTCCGTTAACTGACTATTGACCAGTGTTCTTTGCTCTTATTGCTAACATTATAGACTGTTTTTGAAATATTTTCTCTTATCAGATTTTAAAACTTGTCAATAAATTGCCATATATCTGCTGAAGTACAATAAAAACCCATCTAGGATATCTAATATATTTAAATGTGTGTAACGAGCAAAGATTCCAGAAGTTGTCCAAGGCCTTTTACTTTTAGGTCTCATTTTACAAATGGGGAAATTATCATTAAAAATTTTAACACAATTCTACAAAAGAATCACCCCTTATCAAAACCTTACCTGATAAAGCAGACCATGCTTTTACTGTCGATTTTAATACATTGTCAACAGCTCTTTAAAGAGGATTTCTTTCAAGCAAAAATAAATTATACTTCAAATAGAAAATCCATATAATGTAAAATAATAACAATGACCGAAATGGATACCAATGTTGTATTGTATTAAGTATAGTTAGTTACGAGTTCTTTTTCTTTGTTGCACGACTAAAACACTTTTTAGTCCAATATAATAAAAATTAACTAATGCGGTTTCTCAAAAGGCAAGTTTGTTTTGAATGATAAGAGCCTATTTCCAAAACAAAAAAAAGTATTTCGAGAAAAAATTTTACAACCTATCAGTATAGTGCAATATTAGCTGTAATTTTCTAGACACTTTTCATCTAATGTGCAAAATCTGCTGTAATTCTCAGCTCAGCTCAGGCTCCAAACGTAATTGCAGTTTACACAACATAAACCATTATTTATTCATCATACAAATCTAAAGCAAATTTTGAACTATGTTTATCAACACAATATAGCTACAATGTAACTTAAAGTAATATATTTTAATTCACGGAAACTCAAAGAAGCAACATTAGATATTAAAACAAGAAAAAAATTTAAATATTTTATTTTCTCTAAAAAAGGGTTACATTACATTTCTCATAACCAGAAACAATATAAACGATAACACAAAAACATCTCTATGATGATTTATTCCAACACAAGAGTTAACAGTCACCTCAAAAATTCTAATTAAAATAAAACGCTAAAAATATAAATTTTGACAATACTTTTTATTGGGTTTTAAATAATATCAGATAAAATTGTGTCCAAAGATTTTTTATTAACACAAGTATTATCTTTCTTAGTTCATAATTGGAGTAAACAGCTGGTTTTTATAAAATAAAAAATACTAAATTAAAAAAAATTCAATTATTGGGAGCTTTTATGGAATTAAGTTTAATAAAACACACTTAAAAACTTGGCGTTTTGTCATCCTCAGTCCTTTACATCCTTTGCCAAATAAAATAGATGTAATTTTACTGGAATACTAAATATATTCTAGACATTCATTTTTTGAACTATCTGAAGTATAGTAACAATGAAAAACCGTTTTCCTTATTGGTGTATGAATCACAAATCACAGATAGAAGGATAACAATAAATATTCAGTATTTTGTGTCTGTCTAACCACTATTAAAATTAAAAGTCTGATTATTGACTATAAACCAAAAAAGCTACCAACGATTTTTCAAATTGGATAAAATTTGTCTAAAAAAATACATTTTTCTGACAGATGGCTTAACACCTTTTGAACTATTGTCTAAATTTAAAATTTTAGCGCGTTTTACAAAACTTGAAAAAAAATCATTTAAAATTACCAAGGAACAAAAGTACGAGGGTTACATAAAATGCATAGTGTGGAACTTAAAAAATACTTTTTCTATTCGGAACAAACTTAGGGATATTTAAATTTGTAGGCAATAACTCCGGCTAGTCCAGCTATTACTGCTACTCCAATGGTTGCCCACAGTTGGATCTACAAAAAATCGAGCAGTACAGCATTACTCTTTTTGCTATATTTTATTCTACTTTTATTACAAATACCACTAGTAATGACCTAAATTAGCTTTTACAAACAATACAACCTCACTTTTGTAAGGGAACTTTTGGGTTATTTTGTACCGCCTGGTAGAAAACAGTACTTCCCCATATACAATGTGCAGTTAGTTATTAGTTTCCATAGGAATCCTACCTGTGTAAGTTATAGTTATACACTGGTTGATTAACTTGGTCACTCATGTTAATCTTCTGAAAGAGCTTAGTGTTTTGTCAGACAAGAGTCTTCCCTTTGACTTACACATTAATGACATTACCAACTGAAGTCTAAAGCTGTTGGGCTTTATAAAAAGAACTAGAAAAGAAATATATAAAAGAACACCCAGTGATTTCTATAATGTAGACTGTTTCAGGATGCTCTATGGTTCACTAATCTGCTCAATTTGAGAATATGCTTCGCCCATTAAAATAGAGAGAATCTAAAAACGATTTTATATGACTTTATAAAATAATGAACTCTATAGTGGATGCTTGACTCAACTACTATATCTGTTCCTCAGAGAATAACAAAACTTATTTAATGTTTCGTATAATAGAGCAAACTATGGGTTTAATACTCCCATGTCAAGAATGTGTCGGGAAATAAATGCAGTAAATGCCTTAGAGGACACTAAATACTTTTAAATTAAAATTAAAAAAAAAAAAAAATGAAATGCTAATGATTTGACGAGATATACTTATTGTAATTGTTGTGATATATTAGAATAAAGATAGCCTATAATAAGACGGAATTTAAACAAAGAGGTAAGTCCTGAATATAATAATAAACAAAAAGATTGCCCATCGCCAATTCAAAGAAAGTAACTCGATGACACATTATAATGAGTTTTCAGTACTACGCGAACGTTGCGAAGTTGTTCAGGCCGCGTGTTACACTCAACACTTGAATCATCTGGAAGATAATATCTCTAACAATCCATCCTTTTTTTGGAAGTACGTACATGACGCGTGTAATTCTGGAGCATATCCCAACTCAATGTTTTTTGGAGATGAGTCGGCGGAGAATGGCGCTGACATGGCCAATCTGTTTGCCGAACATTTCTCAACAACCTATATCGAAAGTGATCTTGATTTACCTGATTACTTACCTATAAGAACAGTTGACATTGATTGTTTAAATGTATCTTTAGTTGAACTCTTTAATGGAATTAGCAATTTAAAACTAAGTTATTCCACTGGACCAGATGGTATTCCATCTCCTTTAGTAAAGAACTGTGCCTACGCTCTGAGCAAGCCATTACAACATATTTTTAACTTTTCACTAAAATCAGGTTGTTTCCCAAATTATTGGAAAACGAGTTTTTTAACACCAATATTTAAATTGGGGAATAAACAGGACATTGCTAACTATCGTGGTATTTCTATTCAATCTGTTATTCCAAAACTTTTTGATAAACTTATTACAGATCAATTAGCTTGGAAATGTAAAGAATTAATAATAAAGCAACAACATGGCTTTTCTCGGGGTAAGTCAACAGTGACTAATTTACTTACTTACGAACAATACTTGTTGAACGCCTTTGAGAGGAAAGTGTATGTAGACAGTATCTACACTGATTTCTCAAAGGCGTTTGACAGGGTTAACCACAGTCTACTTCTACATAAACTAAAATGTTTGGGTTTTAGCGAATCTGCTATAAGATGGATATCGAGTTTTTTGTCGGGTCGTAGTCAGGGTGTAAAAATTCATAATTACATGTCTAAACAGATACAAGTATTGTCAGGGGTACCACAGGGATCTCACTGTGGCCCTTTATTTTTTAACTTATTTGTGAATGATATTGGTCATGCAGTGGCTCATTCTGAGTTTGTGCTGTTTGCCGATGATCTGAAATTATACAAAAGTATCAATAACCAAACTGATATTGATAATTTACAATCCGATCTGAATGGTTTATATTTATGGTCAGAAAAAAATGGCCTATCCTTAAATGTTAATAAATGTTTCTCCATCAGGTTTGGTCGCTGTAAGGGAAATGGCTAATCGTTATTTTCTGAACGAAGTTACGTTGAATTCGGTTTTGGAGGTTCGAGACCTGGGCGTCTTATTCGATGCGCAGCTCACCTTTAAAAGTCATATTGATAAGATTGTTCAGGAGGGATTCAAAAGATTGGGCTTTCTATCTAGATATGGTGCAGATTTATCTCCTTCCTCAATAAAGTTACTATATTGTGCTCTAGTACGTTCGGGTGAATATGCGTCCACAGTCTGGTCTACTTTTTATCAATACCAAATTGATGCTCTTGAGAGTGTTCAACGAAGATTCCTTCGTAAACTGGCATTTAAATCAAATATTACTGTTTACAATGAACTTAATTACTACATCGATTATGGTATTGTAATGACCAGATTTAATATTAAGACTTTGAGGGAGCGAAGACTGTGTGCTGACCTAATGTTTATGTTTAAACTATTAAATGGTATATACTGCTATCCTGATTCACTACAAGATGTAAAATTTAACACTGTGCGCAGAACTAGAAAAAGTAATTTATTCTTTGTACCAGCACACAGCACAAATTATGGATACCATAGCCCTATATCACGTATAACTCAATTATTCAACAATTTGGGTGTGAATCCCTTTGGTATGAGTTTAACCGCCTTCAAACGTCGATTACCTGTCCTACCTTTACTGTGATATTCAACAACCTATGTGATTCTACTATGGTTTTCTTTCACTTCATTTTGTTTTACTGTAAATTTTGTTTAATGTTTATTATAGATCATGTTTATGTAATATTACAATTTATTATATATACATTTGTGTAAAAATGGATTTGCCGTTGAAATAAATAAATAAATAAAATAAAATAAATAAATAAATATGCCTTCAGACCAATAACTACCACGTACAATATGCAAGTGTGAATCTTAAAGTTTTCTTTCTAATAACCTCAATACTGATGAGATTTTTTGAAACTTTTTTACATATTCGGGATATATCATTCCCAACAATGAAAAAATTAAAGAACAAAAACCACACCAAGAGAATATGCAAGAGATAGTGGTTTTATGAAAGGTTTGTGAGAATAAGAGAGAGTCTGAGAATATTGACAGAATTTTATCATAACATTAGCACATCTGACATGACAGAACAGGTAAAACTTTGCAGAAGGAAATACAGACAAGCTATAATTAAGGCTAAAACAGAATCTAACTCCGATTAGACAAAAAATGTTGACACCACTATTAAGGCAGCTTGGGAGCTGGGAGATTACACAAATTCACAATTTGCATTGTTAAATGCTTCCAGATATTAATTTTCTTGTGACTTTTTACTTTACTTTTTCTCATTTTTATCAATTATTGCCTTTATCTGATCCCTCAACAAAATTTATTCCCTTTGTGGGGAGACACTTATTGGAACCATTGAGGAGCTGAGGTGTTAGCGGTTAAGGAATTTATTTATTTATTTATTTATTTATTAACAGATAAACATTTAATGGTTTAGGGGAATTTTATCCTTTGATCCTCTCACAGAACAAGTCCTATTTCTTGGGATCCAGATTGACACCGTCAAGGGGTGTATTTGTGTGACTACATATTTCTGTGTTCAAGACTACATATTTCTCTTTCACGCATTTTGTATTCAAATGAACCAAACTATAAATATCATAGTTTGACACGCGTAATCAACATGGATTGGCTTTGATCTTTAGCAGGATCACTGGGAGTTAAGCTATACAATAAACTTCCCCGTAACAACATACATATGAAACTACAAGCTCATAAAACATACAGACTAAAGACCTAAATGATTATAAGATTTTTGGTTACATTAGAGCTAAGTGTGAGGTGCAATTTGGTAATGTTACTTAAGATACCTTAAATATATGAGGAGGGTGTGAGATTACAGTAAGGATAGTGTATGGGGATCATGTGGCAACACAGAGAAACGACTTGGTGAATCTTCTTGCTACACATTTTTTTTCTACCACTTTTAATATAAATGATAATGCCTATGTCAGCATTATTTCTTGCTGTATGACAATCTCTAGTTTGTGAGAAAAAACTATCTAAAATTGATGTTAGCAAAGGCTTATGCCTACTCTCCATTTTAAAAACATCTGCCATCCTTGTACCACAGTATCTCCCTAATGGCTGACTTTTGACCAAAGGTTTATATAACAAACAACGCTTTAAATTTTACAAGGAATCACCCTTAAAGTTTTTCGCATTTGTTTCAAAACACCCTGTATGGTAGAAAATTACTACATCTATTTTTAATTTTGACTAAAAATTGCAGAAGGAATATTGTGATAGTATTGCTGAGGGAATGATATGCCTTGTGAAATCTGGAAAAATTCCATTCTGCATGCTGTAAGTTAAGGATTCATTTATATTTGCAAATAATATAGAACACCATTGGTAATTACCTTAACTGATGAGTGATAACGAAACTCTTAACCAACTTAGTTTCATTATATTTTTATTTATACAATATGTTCTCATTTGTCCTCTTGGAAACCCCATCCCAGGACATACTGTATACTTATTCTTTATTTTATGCCATCTCGTGACTTTTACTACTCAGTTTTTAGCTATATGATCTTATACACATATACTAAAATAAACATCTTCAAAACAATTATTAGTTTAATTTTATGTGCATTAATGAATAACACTACCCCAGATGTTAAAGATAGAGAAGTATCAGACTTACTTTGCAGCCACCAGTTGACTTTTTCTTATCTTTTTCAAGTTTCGTTTTGCCAGTCTCACTACTAGTTGGACTGGTGCCCCCGAACATCCTTCGGGCGTACTCCCTCTCAGAATTTTTCTGCTTGCTGATCTGTCCGTTCAACATACTAATCTCTTTGGATATGAGAGCGTCATCTGGTTCCAGGGCTTTTGCTTTTTCCAGTAGTTTTAACGCCTGGTGAAGATCGTTTTTGGCCGAATAGATCTGCAAAAGTTTAACGAGGTTTAAAATCAAATAAAGCAGGGAAAACTTTTTCATATCCAGTGGTTTTCATACAAACAATTTAAATACCTTCACACATTCAAGCTGAAATGTGCTGAGGTACCATCATATATGTAATACATGTCTCTTCTAGTTTGAAGGGATAAATGTTCTAGTAGAGGAGGCAGTTCTTCTTGTAGAAAATTAAAATATGACTCACCAGTTAATCTCAAAGGTGGAAAATGTGGCCCAATTAAATATCCATCATCCACAATTGCTAATCAAAATTATCAAAGTAGGGAAAACTTCATGGGATTTTTTTAAACTCTATGCAGATGACACTGTGCTCTATGCCATAAATTAACACTGAATTTGGAAAAAAAAATTCCTACATGTATGGAAGCTTGAAATAATCTGAAATCATGAAACTCTTACATGTATTTACAATTTTTTTGTGTTTGTAAGAGAACCTTTAAATAAATCTAGGATATTTAGAGCTTTATATTGATGAAACTCTGTCCTGGGACCATTACTTAAGACATTTTGCAGAAAAAATTGCAGCTCCAGTAGGCATACTCAAGAGAATCAGTTATACAATTCCAAGAAAACTTTTAAGACCTATGTGTGTACAGGGTGTCCGGATTTGGTTGCAAAAGCAGGGTATCTCGCTTATTTTTGAAGATAGAACCTTGCAGTTTTCACGAACCTGAGCTAATTTTTTGACTCATGCAGCCGTAAACCAAATTTTCATAGCCTTCTTCGTTTATGAGATAGAGGGCGAAATAGAAAATTTTGCATTTTGGGACCCCCCTCGTATCTCGGTTATCCTTTAACTTAAAGCAAAGGGAAAAATTGCTGCTTATGCAGTTTTTTACGCTAGATCCAGTGGCGTAGTCATATTTTTCATTTGAGTTGTTATTGTTTCGATATGACCCAAAGTTGTGTTTTTTTGAATGGGACACCTTGTATATTTGTCCAGAAATTGATTGTTCCTTTTAAAAGCTTCTCAAAAATATATAATAGTATGGGTCTATTTTAATAAACAACAAAAATCCCAATTTTTATAATTATCATCCCAAATTTTGCAGTAGGCCATGCAAAACAATGCTGCCTTTTATTTAACGTTGTTAACAATATCTACATCCTAACAATAAATGAAAATAAATATGTAATTAAATCTATTTATCAAAATATGTATTGATAATTTCGCACCAAAAAAGTACCACCTACCTAGATTTATGTAACACAAGAACAAAACAGTAATAAATTATTATGTAACAAGCCTTTCAGCAAAAATCAACTGTCGTATAAGAACTACAGTAACCAAGGAAATCAAAAGAACTGTTCAAACTGATTTCCATTTTGTTCTATGTATGCTTCGCACAATTTTCGTATTCGTTTTAGGGAATTAAGCAAAATAACAGGATGATTTTGTAAATAACGAAAATTTTCTCTTATTGCATTTCCTAAATCTTGGACATTATCATAGTGGTCTTTGTAAATTCTATTTTCCAGACATCCCCATAGAAAGAAATCTAAAATTGACAAATCTGGGGACCTAGGGGGCCATCTTATAGGTCCATTTGTTCCGATCCATTGATTGGTAAAATTATTGTCTAGAAATAATCTCGTCATTCCAGAATTGTGTGCAGGAGCACCGTCCTGTTGAAAATAAATTTCGTTAATTTGCGCTAGAGGAACATCGTCAAGTAATTCAGTTATAGCTGCCTCTAAAATTTCTATATAGCGATTGGCTGTTAGATTTCCCTCAAATATTTAAAATTTTATATGTGTTCCTAATATGAAGCAGGACACATTTAGACCAAACCTGCCCTGCTGTCTTCTGGGAAATATTTGGTGTTGATTTTCCTGGGACCAGAATCTACTATTGTGCCTATTGAGTATACCAGAATTACTGAAATGTGCTTCGTCTGACCATATAACCTTCCTTTCAAAATCTCTAACCATATCGCATCTTTCTCGAAACCAATTGCAGAAGACTACCCGACGCTCTGCATCCCCTGGCTGTAAGTGCTGCACGAGCCTAAATTTATATGGGTGGTATTTGTGCTCTTTTAGAATTTCTTGAACTCTAGTTTTTGGAAACCCTATGCTCTTTTCACTGGCCCTACAAGAGTTTGTAGGGTAAGCTTCTGCATTAGCCAAAACCTTAATTTCCTCAGCCTCCCGATTTTCTTTATTATATGTTTTCATACGAGGTTTGATTAATGATTCGTGATTAAGTAAATTCTTTTTTATCCGATAAAAAGTGGATATATTAGGTTGCCTCCTTTCTAGATATCTAAATAAAAATTAAGCAATAGTATTTCAACATACCTAAAAATTAACTATTTACCTGTTAAAATACATCTCAGAAGCCGCTTCAACATTTTCATTACTTAATATAAAACAAGCTAACATATGATACTTTTCGTAATGTTCGAAAGTTTGGTTTTCTTCCATAATGATACAAATATATTTTTACACAATAAATAAATACAAAAAACTAGCGCTATATTTTATATACGGGTACAAATTATAATTATAAAAATTAGGATTTTTGTTGTTTATTAAAATAGACCCATACTATTATATATTTTTGAGAAGCTTTTAAAAGGACAAATCAATTTCTGGACAAATATACAGGGTGTCCCATTTAAAAAAACACAACTTTGGGTCATATCTAAAAAATAACAACTCAAATGAAAAATATGACTACGCCACTGGATCCAGCGTAAAAAACTGCATAACCAACAATTTTTCCCTTTGGGTTAAGTTAAAGGATAACCGAGATACGAGGGGGGTCCCAAAATGCAAAATTTTCTATTTTGCCCTGTATCTCATAAACGAAGAAGGCTATGAAAATTTTGTTTACTACTTGTTGGCTACATGAGTTTCACAAAAAATTAGTTCAGGTTCGTGAAAACAGCAAGGTTCTATCTTTAAAAATTAGCGAGATACCCTGCTTTTGCAACCAAATCCGGACACCCTGTACTATTCACTAGTGCACAGCCACTTACAATATTTAACTGCACTGTGATTGCGTTCAGGACAGACGATCAAGAGAATTAAAACAGTACAAAATAAGATAATAACAAAATATGTATTTATTAGATTATAGATATAGTATAAATTTACAGATTTCAAGTGTTAACATTTATTCATCAGGTGTTATGTAAATCTTGATTATCTAACATAACCTTTGCATATCGGCATCAGATTCACAATTTTAATACAAGATTTAAAAATTTATATACCCTTCAAACAATTTGCAAATGGCTGGCGCTTCAATACTGCAAAGGGCGCGTATCTTTATAACAATCTGCCAGAGAATGTAAAAGGCTTGAACTCGCAACAAAATACCTGTGTTATTCGATAGCTATATGTCTATTTGTTTATTTATTAAGGAAAATTAAACACTTCTTTCTACTAATTCCTAGTTTTAATTTTAGTGTAGTTTTTTTTAAGGAAGAATCTGTGTAAGATCTTATATTTTTTTGTAAATCAGTTTAAAAGGTAACGTTAAATCTTAACCACAGACATAATAACAGATGAAACCCTACATTTCATACTGTTTCATTCATAATGAGTACAAGTTATGAGTTGGAACAAGTTACCGTGTAAGCTGAAAGCTTCCAGTTTGGCGACAAGCATAGAACGATGGATTTTGTCAAAAGCCTTCGAGAAGTTGACATACATAGTACTTACAGAGGCTGAATTTACCAATAATTTATAAATGTCACCTACCTTAGCTTTCCTAAATAAAGCCTTCACATTATTTGGCTGACATCTCAGTACTGTTTGAAGTGAAGTTAGGGCTTGGTCATACAACTCCATTTTGATTTGTGCCGAAGCCATGTTGTTCAACACTTTCAGCCGATCCTCTAACAGCTGCTGGAGCTCCGCGTCGGAAGGCTTGTATTCGTTGACCTCACTTTCTACCTAAAAATATTGTTTTATTTAGTTTTGCTCCTTTTTCCAACATATTATACATGACCAGTATTGCCAGAACCTAAATAAGCTATTATCAGAAAATGTACATGACATTTCAAGATATTGAATTAAACTGTTTTCAAAATAATATTGCAAAGGCGGATAAAGAACTGCCATCTGGTGACTTAAAAAAAAGTCCTCATGTCTGTTTTATATATCACTGCAAAACCTTCATCATACAAATTGGACAGCTAAAAAAAGCCCTCACCTTTTGAGAATTTACTTTTACTTTCGTATGACTATTCACATAACGATACGATTAGTGATACTGTTTCTAAGCTTTCTAGTTTTTGCATAAATATTAAATTATCATCTCTCGAATCAAGTTTAAACAAAAAACAAAAAAAAATGTTTTGTACATGATCTGTGTTATTTGAATAGATCGGGTTTAAATAAGTTAGCAGATAGAATAAGTAATGATTTTTTAAATTTCTTTTTTGTAAGCAGCTCAAACTTAATTCATGTACAATGTTGTACTCAGGAATATTCTGAGACTAGTGTCAGTAATTGTGAAGGTGTCCCAATAGAACACACAGATGATGATATTGTTTTTTTGGGGGAATGCTGGGATGATGAAGTTTTTTTAAGTCAGAATCTACAGACCAAGGTCACGGGCTAGCTGAAGTATCCCAGAACACTGTATCCTTGTTGTTACTTAACATACATTGTCTACGAAATGAAAGGGATGAACTTTATATATTCTTGATGGAACACAATTTTCCTGAATTTGTTCTTTTGACGGAGCATTGGCTTAGGGGTGGAGAACCTGTAGCCATTGAAGGATATTCAGTAGTCAGTATATATTGCAGAAATACATATTCTCATGGGGGAAAAAACGCGCTTTAGAACTGTGCGCTTTTATGGAAGTTGATACATATAACTATATTTGAGTGGAAAAGGAATTTGAATTCTCTATGATTTTTAACAAATCGTTAAATTTGTACATACTTTGTATATACAGATCTTCTTCAAGTGTCCCATGTTTCTTAGAGAAGATGGAGCTTCTTTTAAGCTGTTTACCCATTTCCTCAAAAATTATATTAGGAGGAGATTTAAACATTGATCTTAGTAACCAAAGCTCAAACAACACTACCGATTTAATTAATTTACTTAACTCGTTTAATGTAAAAATACACAACCGTGACTTCTCTCGAATCACCCCATTCTCTGCCACAATAATTGATTATATATGTTCAAACCCTGATGATCTCAATTTAAACTGTTGCACTGTCCATGCGGGGTTATCAGATCATGAGGCAGTCATTTTAGAGACTCGCGTCACAGATGTTGTCTGGAAGAAGAAATACAGATACGGTAGAATCTATAGTAGGAGTAACTTTAATAAGTTTTTTCATAATTGCTCAAGTGTAAATTGGGGTAATATTCTATATGACATAAATCCTTTTTCTTTATTTCATTCATTTCTGATTAAAAATTTCAATAAGGCCTTTCCACGGCAAAAAATAAAACTTAAGAAGAAAAAACCCTGGGTGACAAGGGAAATTCGTGTTTCCGCAAAAAATTTGCCTTTTTATGTTCTTTAAGAAAATATTTTTTCAACAACTTTATTATAAATTACATCGGTAAATATAGAACCCTCTATAGACAAATTATAAAAATCGCAAAAGAACTTTATTACAGTAAAAGAATCCAGGAATCAAAAAATAACACTGGGGAAAACTGGTCCATTATTAATGATCTTCGCGGAAAAAATAAATCTTCTAGACCCAACATCTCAATTGAGCCCAATGTTATAAATACCTTCTACTGTACCATCGCAGACAAATTAACCAGCAACTTAGCTCCAAAAAAAAATCCCTTAGAGTACCTGCATGATGTGTATGTACCGGAGAATTTTGAATTACATGAGACAAATTTTATAAAAGTAACTAAAACCTTGTCCGAAATTATTAATAAAAAGTCCGCAGGATCATATGGCTTCTCAGTACGGATTTTGATAAACCTCCCTGACGCAGCCCTGCATACACTGGTAGACCTGATAAACCTTTCTTTTTCAACTGGTATATTTCCGGACTTTTGAAAACTTCTTTAGTTATCCCTTTACATAAGGGTGGTGACTTGGACGATCCATCTAATCTTAGGCCTATTGCATTGCTGTCTTCAATTTCTAAGGTTATTGAAAAGCTTGTAAAAGTACGCGTTATGTCTCATTTGGCTCGTTTTAATATACTTCATAAAGCGCAGTTTGGATTTCAGAAATGTAAGGGTACAAATGATGCAATTTTTGCATTCTTGGAGCAGGTGTATTTGGAAATGAATGTATGTGATTCAGTGGCGGCAGTGTTCTGTGATTTTTCAAAAGTATTTGATTGTGTATGTCACAGAACACTGCTACTAAAACTTAATGTATATGGCTTCCGTAGCCAGGCTTTAAACTGGTTTAAAACTTACTTGTCTGATAGATTTCAGTTTGTGCAGTGTGGTAGTTCTACGTCTGATAGCCAAAGAATTATGAGTGACGTTCCACAGGGATCGGTGTTGGGCCCCGTGTTGTCCCTTTTATATATTAACGATTTATCTTTTTTAAATATTCAAGGTAAATTCACGTTGTTCGCAGATGATACCACAATCCTTTGGCGTGGCTTGAGTGAAAGCTTACATGGGGTGATGACTAGTGATATTGTTAAGGTAAAGACTTGGTGCAATTCAGATTCACTTTGTTTTAATGTTAAGAAGACAAACATCTTATTCAAATTTTCAATGGATCACCTTATATTAAATGATCAAAGCATCGAATGCAAACCTTCTACTAAATTCTTAGGTATAACACTGGATGACAGATTAAAATTTGCAGAGCATATTTCTTCCCTAAATTCAAAGCTAGCGTCTGCATGTTTTGCGCTGAGAGTAGTGTCTAATGAACTGAGCTGGTCTGTTGCAAGATGGCATGGTAGACTGTCAGTTGCGTTATGGTGTGGCATTTTGGAGCCTAAGTGCCAATCATTTACTGAACTCAGTGTTTGTATTGCAAAAGAGGGCGGTTTGGTATCTGAACAAGGCTTGACCGCGAGATCATTGTAAACCATTATTCATCTCGTCCAGGATCTTAACCTTGCCTTGCCTGTTTATTCTAGAAACAGTGTGCCTTATTCATAAGAGAAGACACGATTACACCAGTGGCTCTCAGAACAACACTCGATAATCCATCAACCTTCCACTGCCCATCCCCAGGCTTGCCTCTACTAAAAACTCTATCATCTATGAAAGTGTTAAAGTGTATAACCACTTACCCATATATTTTCGAAACATAAATGATTTGAAAACGTTTAGAAAAAAATTAACAATCCATCTGGAACAAAAAGCCTACTATAGCTTATTAGAGTATTATTCAGATCGTTTATGATTCATTCTAAACATCAAAATCTTAGCTGCATTTTTTAAATTTATATGTGTATATAACTTTTTAATATCTTTAACTTTTATGTAAATTATTTGTTAATTTGTTTGTTTCTTTTTTAACTTTTTAGACGTACTATTTTGTATATTAATGTGTAATACTTTTTTTTTACTATTAGTTATGGCAAGACCATTACTAGCCATATAATAATTATTATTTTTCAGCTTTGTCAACAAGATCAGTCTTAGACAATAAAGCATATTTTGACTTTGACTTTACTTTACACTTCAATTTAGTTTAAGCAAAATTAATATTATGTAAATAGTATATATCACTGAATATGATTCACCTCAAAACTTGTATCAATTTAATTGGATGTTTGAAAGATAATTTTGGGATGTTGATCTTTCATCCCAATACTTACCTCATCTAAGTAATCTAAGGCTCGTCTGTAGCTCTGCACAGCTAATGTATTTTCGCCTCGTTGATACCACCAGTTACCCCTCTCTCGTTTCTTGTTACTAAAAATGAACATGGCTATTTTTTACATGTAATTTAAACCAATAATTATCCTTACTGAGTTGTGAAAAAACCCTTTGGCTGGTAATTTTTTTTTAATTTACAGTTGGTAATTATGTGGAATGTATGGGAAGCTTTATTCAAACTGGTGGAATTTGGATACATATTTACCCTCTTTTTTGTCTCTCTTGTATTGACAGATTGTCCACATCTTCGCGTTGCACTTCGACTAGCTCTACATCATACATTACAGTTGCGTTTCCTGGAACTTTGGGTGGCAGACCTTTCTCTCCAAATGCCAGTCTTGAACCTATTTTAAGAAGACATCTCTCCTTCTTGTTCATTAAACCTATGGCAACATCGAGACCTTGAATGACCTAAAAAATATTGATGGGCTAAAAAAAATATCCATGGCGGCATTGACATTTGCCTACTTGGCAGCATTCCTACAGTAGGCATTTTGCAAAGAAATTTGTTTACACCACTCACTTCAAATTACTCTAATCAAAAGTGCAAAATACATATAAAAAAAACACCTTAGGCAAAGTAAGAATAATAAAACATTACAGAGACAAGAAAACATGGATCCAAGACTCCTCAGTAGAGGAAGGGTAAACCAAAACACTAAAAATAAATAAATAGGAATATACGCAAATTTTACAGTGCCCCAAAGTTAAATAATAACTAATAATGCATTGCTTGAAGTGCAACGTTGAGTCGGACGATTCAACATTGTAGACATGTGATGGATGTAACTGCCAGATATGCAAGGAGTGCTACAGGTTTCTCATTTGAGACCTCTGTTATTCACCTTATTCAATGATCTGAAAGACTGCTTCAATTATAGCCAATTCCTTTTATTTGCTGAAGACTTTAATCTCAGCCAAAAACTTACAACAATAACCCACATTAGAACCAACCCTACAACTTTTTGCAGAAAAGCACTGGAGGCAGATGGCATTCATAGACCTAGGGTTCAAGAAATTTTAAAATTAAGCCTTTCAAAATTATGTGGTCTATTGAAGGTTATATTATTTGCAATGCTGGAATTAAATAAAACATAATAATCAGTAAAGGACTCAGGAGAATAAACATGTAATATTTCCTAGGAAGTGACAGGGCAGGTTTGGTTTTAGTCTAGCATGCTATATTCTGGCTGGTATTATGAAATTTTATATTTACAAAGGTAACTCCATAGGAAACAGATGTCTAGAAATAATACTAAATATATTACCAAAAACATGCAACGATGTTCTGTTAGGTCTTTTAACTTTTTAAATTTTTCCAACAGGATAGGCTTTTGTCCATATTTAGACTATATCTTTGACCCATTGGATTGGCTCGTGTGGCCAGCTAGGTTGTGGGAGAACAATTCTTTCATTATATATACTGTGTGGTGGAATGAGGGAAGTAGTTCATTTGTATTTTGAAACTATTAGACAAGTGCTAAATAAGCATATTCTTTGTTATTGTTATTTATAGTACTCTATAGGAGACAGTCATTGTTTTTAATGTTAAAAATTAAATTGTTTTTTGTTATGATTTTCAAATTCTCCAAGCTAAAATACATTGATTGGCTATTTTGAATTTCCTGAGAAATAAGGAGGAAGTCAAAAAAATACCATTTTTCCTCCTCAATGGAAGACCCTGTACATGGATCTGTATTACCTATTGACTCTAATTAACTATTTGCATATGTCCCCCCAAGGTTGCAATACTATGCGAGGTCACAGATGAAGCAAAAGAATTACAGAGAAGAGTAAACTGAATTAGTACTCCGCATAAGTAAGTGGACAATGTACTTATTTACTAATAAAAGATATTATAGAATTTGAAAAACTGAATGATAGATGAAAACAAAATACAATTTTTGTGGTAAAATACTTTTTCAATTGAGATGCACATAGAACGGAATGAAAAATGCAATGGTAAATCTAATTTTTGTAAAAATCAATGTTTTTTTAAATCAAAAATATTAAGGTTACAAGAACTTCTAAATATGAAACCATACATTTGGTTATTCCAGTTATTTTCATATATGACAAAATATACAAATACTTACATCTCCTTCACCTAATCCCAGCTCAAAGTTTTCAGCTTTTTCTACAAAGTTTTCCTCATCGGCTTCCTCCAATCTACATGTGTAATTAATAAAACATTTATCAGATCCATTTGGTCTTGTATCAGACTCTCCTTCCTTCAGAATCTTCTTCATTATAACTCCAGATCCTATTAAATATACACACACATATATATATATATATATATATATATATATATATATATATATATATATATATATATATATATAAATATAAATATATATATATATATATATATATATATATATATATATAGTAACAATAAGTCATTAAATAAAAACAATTTATAAATTTCCAATCAGTATTAGAATATATCTAAATATTAAATCCATATCTTTGTTATGCAAAAGCTAATTTGTTCCTCCCAAGATCAAATTTAACACAAGTAACATGTAACTTTTTGTAAAGTTTTAAACTTAATTATTGGTATTGATATTACTTAGGACCATATTCAGGGATTTTTATAACTGAAGAATTCAATTCTGTATTCTGGACCTCTTGTACATCCTACCTGGGAATCATAACTTCTAAAATACTTGTTAAATAATTTTCTATTACATATGTTCCTCATATTACCAACAGAAATGTAAGTATAATTTCCATGCCTTATTTAAATACCTTATAAAAAAGGATGTTTAACATATAATATATAACATAATATTGCCCAATATAAAATACATTCTATTAAACAAAAATGAAGAAAAAAGCTTACCCAAAAGGTTTTGCCACTCATCTTTCGGTTCTTCCTTATCCTCATCATCATCTGGTTCTTTATCCTTAGCATCTTCTGGTGGGTCCACTTCCTCCTCATCACTCACTCCTCTTTCAGCACTTTTTAAGTCTCTGCTGCTTTCTGTATCTTCTGACAAGTTTTCGACTATATCATCTGATCCCTCTAAACTTACTGGTCCCTCTGAGTTCCCTTTATGCTCTTCTTCTATTGTTGCTGTTATGCTTGAACTCTCTGTACTCTCTAATAACAATTTGGCATCCTCTTGCTCTAAATCTGTTCCTATTTGACTTTCTTCCTTTGCTTTGTCTTCATCCGAACTATCTGATTTTTCTGGTAGGTGCTCTGCAAATTCTTCTTTTGCTTCTGTTGTAGATTCTGGATTTTCAGTCTTGGTTGGTGATGAGTTTCCTATTACCTGTTCTTTTACCCCTGAACTGCTGGTCAATTCTTTGTCCAAATCACTTTCATCGATTTTCGAAGATTTTTCATTCGAAATGGTATCTAAAATTAGTTTATCGCTTTCGGTTTTCGATTCGTCTGGTATATCTTCTATACGCCCATCATTCACTGCATTTTCTATAAATTTCTCAGTAAGAAGTTTTGCGTCGTTTAATGTCGACATTTATAACAATATTTGGGCAGCTTCGGCAGTTAATTCTGACTGAAACAGTGCTAAATGGAAATTACTTAATTTATACAAAAAGAAAACAATTAAATTATCTTTCTTTTATTTTACCTGTAATCCTGCAAAGCGATCTAAAAAGCAAAGGTCTTCCAAATTACTAACCTAAAAATGAAATGCCAAAGATGACGTTTATAAGTGCAAACAGTTAAATGATAAGAGAGAATATTCTGGATTGGGAATTGGTCGATTATGGAAAAATCTTTTTTGATTTTTTTTAATCTGCCCTGACGAGAATTTTGAATGTCATTTTGGACAGGTATGGTTCCAAACATGAAACAAATGAAAGACTTGAAAAATATCGCCACCCGTTCCTGTCATCTTAAAAAACTAATTAAATAATTTTCTTATTTTGTCCTTAAAAAGGATACCTAATATATTATTATAAATCTGACATAATGCATACATTCATTCATTATTACTTTTAAATTAATACATTTGATTTTTAAATTTCGTTTGTATCCCCACGGTACACGATATTGTAAAAATAGCTAATTTGGTGCGAACTGCGAAATTCCGAAATTTTTGAAAATTTTGACATTTATGCGTTTAACAATTCTGTAATTTGATTTTAAAAATGGTGCTTTAAATAGAGTTTAGTGCTCGACAATATCTAAGTAACACCGAGTTGAACAATGCGTTAAATTAAATTAAAAAAAAGTGCTTGAAATAGGGTTTAGTGCCTGACAATATCTAAGTGACATCGAGTTGAGCTAGCAAGCTACTTCTGAGCAAAGTCAAATAAATCTTAAAAAACATAAAATCCGCAATCACATTTTTCGGCAAATGTTCCGTTTCTGAGATCTACGCTATCAAAGTTAACAATTTTATAACACAATTTGGTATTAAATTGTTTGAATACCCGGTAAATATTTATTTACATTTACCATCTCAAATTTTGATGATCTTTGGTAAATCGGTAGATTTTTAGACGCTGATAACGAATCCGAAGTCACGTTTTTTTTGTCAATGTTTCGTCCCCGAGATATATGACATCAAAATTCACAATCTTATACACACAGTTTTTCACCTTCTTTTTTGTTTCCTTTTGCTTGTTTTTATAAGAAAACGATTGAATTCACAATTAAAATATCAAAATTACACATATTTTCTAATTTATGACGTTATATTAGTCAAAAATCACATCAATTGCTATTAATAAGGAATTTTTCTTGATTTTGTGTTTTATGTTGTCAAACATTGTCATCCGAAAAAATATGCAAAATTAAAATTTGACAAATTTTATCAACATTTGCGTTTTTTTTATCAGCGTTTGGTACTGTTATCAGATGGTCTGGTGAGGCAACGCTAAGGCACTATGTAGAACGGTAACGTGCTAGCACCAGGTTAGGCGCCGGAACAGGATAGCGCGTGAGCATCATCGTTAAAGCTACATATTATTCAATGTGCTTTCTATTGCCAGTGTTTATTTTTTCGGGAAGATCTCACGGCTAGAACTAAAAAATTGTATTTTTACCGGTTTTTCAGATGAAAAATCGTTCAGTATGTTTTTGTGTTTCCTTTATGGTGTGCAAGGTCTCTGGTAGTGAAATGTGTGTACTAAATTAATGAAAAAACACATTTAACTAATAATAAATAAATTAAATATTTGAAAAATAACACACAATAAAAAAATTATTATTTTGTTTGTTTATATATTAAATTAATAATTAATTTTACTAGAGCTAGAATTATTTTCACCTGACACATAAGATATTAACATGGGTTAGTTCATTTTGAATTTTTTTATTGATACACATTTTTAAATTTCTCAGATAGATTAATTACCACAAGGAACAAAATGAAATTCTAACAAAAATTTTTAAATGCACCCGGTATGATCAAATCGTTCATAGGAAATTAATGCATTAACATTAAATTCCGACTGACCCTTAAACACACTTGTTTTAAAAATAAAACAGTTTTGGACTTGCGTTTATATTTTTTCTCTATTCATTAAAATTATCTTTAATAATATTTAAACGCATTTACCTTCCTATATTCACATTAAAATAAACTACGGATTTCTCCGAATCTTTGTGGAAACAGGTTATGTTGAATGTTCGGCTTTGGATGCGACGCATAAGTGTTCGTATCCACGTTTAGGTAAATGACTTTTTTTTTAACAAAATTTATAATTATTACAATTCGTATTATATTAGATTAGAATTGGTTAGGTTTGCTGTCAAAAAGCGCCTGATATCATGCCATTCCGAGTCTATATTAAAACAAGGATTTTTTTTACCAAAACTTATACTATTAGGTGGATCTATCCCATTAGCGTTAGGTTATTGCGGTTTGCCAGTAAAACTATCATTAAAGCCTTAAAAACGCTTCTAAAACCATCGTAAATTGGCGAGATGTCTATAGGATTCAATGTCCTGCAACATTTAGGGAAATTTGCATTATTTTGCATCCTTTATACTACAACCAACAAAATTCTTCGGACGCCCTGGTGATATCGTTGAAAAATATTTTCAGGAACCATGCATGTTCCGTACCAATATAATCGATTTTTCAGATAACCGTCGTAACCAAGGTTGGAAACGTATACGGATTGAAAAAAATAATTTGTAATTTCGTTCAATTGACAAAAGAATGAATCGAGAGTTTGACTAGCCCCCTGGATGCTTCTTAAAGTGGTCCGGTAAATCAAAACCATATTTTAAAGAACGGAAGTCAACGAGCATAAGAGAAAGACACTATTGCAGTTTCCCGAACCGCCTCGTCAAAGGCAGACCTTTGCGTTTTCAATATAAGTGGTTTCACGTGTCCAGTTTAGTTGCTTTATTTCAGGGGGAAGCGTGAGACTCAAACGCTCAGTGTAGAAACTAATGACCCCGCTAGAAAGGGAGCAGACGCCGTGAGCGTGTGAGGCCTAGTTGTTCCTGCATTTGTATCCCGTTTTTCTGCCTCTGTAGCTTGAAAGAAAAGGTCATCTCTTGAGACCAGTAGTACTCTCAAAGGGCATCTAGTGGAAGCCAAGGTGCATTAGAAGGTTTTTATAAAGAAAGTAAAATTTAAAGATATTTGAAATATACGGGGTGACTGGGAGCTTAGAGCTCGTCATCCGAACATCCCACGGATAATATCTCTAAACTGAATAAGCCCCGAACGAAGAACATTCTGGCAAATGGACTAGTATCCGCGCCAACCATCTAGCAGCAACAACAAAAAGACGCTATTGTCAACTGTCATATATTTAATGTAAACAATTGGGTTTGGATTGAACAATTATAATTTTATACGGGAAAAGATATTTGGTAAAAAAGAACTTCAGCCTAGGAATCTTAAAAAGGAATGGATATCGAAAATAAACCTGCACCCTCGGAAACCGTGGAATCGCTTCAAAAAGAAGCGGAGGTTCTTAAAAAGCGCTTAGAAGAGGAACGGCAAAAACTTAACGATATTACTCGTATGTTTAATGTAAATACTGGTGAATTTAATTTCAATTAAATGAGTGGTTTTTAGTGGAACAGGTGGCTGAAAGGTTAGATTGTGTTAGTTGCCCCAATATTAAGCCAAGGCGCACATTGAAGGGTCACCAGGCTAAAGTTTTGTGTTCGGATTGGTCTCCCGACAAAAAACATATTGTTTCTTCTTCTCAGGTAAATTTTAAAATCTATTAAACTAATCCATTTTATTTAACATTTAAGAACTCAGATTTCATCGCAAAATTTCATATCTGCATTAGTTTCGTTGATAGGGTGTTGGTTAATTGTAGGATGGTAAAATGATCATATGGGATGCACACACAACTAACAAAGAACATGCTGTTACCATGCCAACAACGTGGGTGATGGCTTGTGCCTATGCTCCATCTGGAAACTTTGTGGCTTGCGGGTAATGGGATCAAACTTAATTTAGTTGGTATTTGCATGTGTGTGAATAAAAATCTTGATTTTAGATGTATTCTGCTTTTGTTAGTGGTTCATTCATTAATTTCAAACTACAATTATACTTAAAAGTATAGTTATAGACCCTCTAAAAAGGTAAAGCTTTGCTTTGCTTGCCACTCCAAACATTTTTCTTAATGAAATGGAAACCTGAAATAACGTAAACAGACACCTTCTGATTCCTAAATTTAGCACTACCAGCAATCTTAAATTCATCAGTTACCTTGCACCAAAAATTTACTATACTTTGCCCATAATAATGAGAAATATAACTTCTCTAGCTTGTTTTAAAAGATATTGTAGGGACTTTATAGCAGAAAACTATAACAAATTTAAAATACTCTTTTAGTCTTACTCAATGTACCTTGATCTAGCACTTTTTTTTCTTGTGATTCACATCGGTTATACTATAGTTGAAAACTGTAATAGATTTGGAATACTTTTTAATTTTTTTTAAGTCCTACTCAATGTACTGTGATCTCTCACTAGTTTGTTTAAGTCTTAATATGGCACATAAGGAGGTTTAGTTCTCTAGGTGCTAAACTAAAAGTTTATAGATGGCAAATCAAAATTTACTTAAGATTGATATTGTAAACAGTGAATTGTGATTTCTGCAATACTGGTATTATACTTATTTATTTTTTATTATTATTATTAAATATAAAAATTCAGAAATGTTTCTACAGAAATTTGTTATTTCCATTTTCTGAGGAAATGTCTATACTTTGGAATAGGTACCTGAAATCAGTTGCATGGAAAGCTTGTGGGAGTGTGCCAACAAAATTCCAAGCCTATATTAGAACTAGGAGAGGGACCTATCTCATTAGGTATTAGGTTAGCTCAGGTTCGTCGATAAAACCATCATTGAAGTCATAAATTGCTGTAAATATATTATATATTAAAACAAGGATTTTTTAAAAGAAAACCTAACTCTTAGTTGGACCTATCCCTTTAGGTCTTAGGTTAGCCCACATTCATCGATAAAACCATTTTTAAAGCTATAAACCATCATTTAAGTTATAAAATCACATTAATTTTTTAATTGCACATTCAGAATCGAAGTAAAAAAAATGTACCACATTCCGTAGAGAATTTTTTTAATTTACGGCATTCAGGAGGTTTTATAGAAGATAAAAAATATTTGGTGAATATATATGACATGTAAGCTTTTCAGAAAAATGTGTAGAATGCAAAGCAAAACAAAGTTTCCATGTAACAGGTTTTAGCTATTGTAAAGTCTGGAAAATGAAATTTCCTTTGAAAATAGAAATGGAGTATTTCAACAAGATTATGTTTACATTTTTATGTTTTGAAAATTTTATGTTTTGTCAATTGCTTTATATTTAACAGCACGTTTTTTAGGAATCTCCACAAAGTTGTTTTAGAACAGTTGACAATTTTTTTTCTTCTTAATTCCCTCTTTATATTGTCCAAAGATAGATAATTTGTGTCAGCCCACATTTGGACATAACTTCTCTTATATTTTCTAGGTTATATTCTTTTATAACACAGCTAATGACACTGTCATTCTGGCCTTTTCTCAATTTTAGTTTAGAAATACAGTTTCTTTAACAGCATCTGTTTTACACATTTTCTTTCATAAATGTTTAAAATTATTTTTTGTGTGTATTTACTTAATCTCTTCCCTCCTGACAAGCCCAGGCTATTAATAGTATTTTGATAGATGTGTTGTAAAAGCCTTGGTCGCCACATTTTAAAATCTTAAAGGAAACCACTCCAATGTTATATTTACAATAACTAAACTATAATGATCAACATTTAAAATATGTACCTGTTTGAGGTATTAGAGCTCTCGGGTCGGGATCTGAACAAATTATGCTAATAACACACTTATTAGGATAGGTAACAATGGATCAGAAGAACAAACAGTATTTTTTGGTTATTGTGGATTAACTTGAAACAGACTATACATTATATGCAAATAATTGTTTTAGTATTAGAAATATTAAGGCTTTAAATCCAAGAACAATGCAGTTTATTTATATACAAATGTTTTCTGTTAAATTATTTTGGCACTTTATATGGTTTTACTTGTCTATTGCTTTTATTTTTAGTGGTTTGGACAATAAAGTCACTGTATACCCACTGGTATTGGATGAAGATGTTTCACTCCGCAAGAAGACTGTTGGTACTCATACGAGTTATATGAGCTGTTGCATTTTTCCTAATTCAGATCAACAGGCAAGAACTTCATAACATATATTTTACAATAATATGTCCAATAGTTACACGATTTTAGTAGCTATAGATAATTTAAAAATACAGTTTATAAATATATGAAACACTAAATAATTTATTATCAATACAACAATCTAAAAACATGATTTAATATCTACACAATTTTTTGGGCAGATCTTGACAGGCAGTGGTGATTCAACTTGCGCGCTATGGGATGTAGAATCTGGACAGCTTTTACAGAGTTTTCATGGCCATTCTGCTGATGTTATGTCCATTGATCTGGCACCATCTGAGACTGGCAACACCTTTGTTTCAGGGGTGAACAATATTTTTTTGTAATATTTTATTTCCTACAGATTTTTAATGTAGTTAAAATTGGTTGATTTAATTTTTTTTTCAAATTTATTACTAGTACTTATATCTTAGTCTATTCATTTCCCATTTGTTTTCATTTTACATAAATTGTTTTAGAGTGTTGATAAAATGGTATTAATATGGGACATGAGAACTGGACAGTGTGTACAGTCTTTTGAAGGTCACGAATCAGATGTCAACAGTGTCAAGTTCCATCCCAGTGGAGATGCTGTTGCTACTGGTGGAGACGATGCTACGGTATTTTATAAATCAGTTTTCAATAGCCAACTTTGGCTTTTTTATTTTATTAAAAATGTAATTTTGAAATTTTATAAGCTCATAGCTTTTTGTTATATAGGGTTGTTGAAGTTAAAAGAATCAGGAACTATTGCCAAAGCAGCTGACAGAAAATCTTTGACGTTTTTATTGTCTAATCAATATCTACCTGGTTATCCCAACTGATTTTCCTATCTGTTTAGCAAAATGTGAAGGAATTGACTAAACAAACCAAAAGTAAAAACAATTCTTTACAATACAACTTTTTTTCAAAAAATATTTTCAATGCATCCTCATTTTGATTTTCTAAAAGCTCTCAAATATTTTGGCTTATTAGAATATCTTCATTGCTACTTTTTAAAAGAAAGCAAACATTTGTATTGTTACTTGTATGTACTTAAAATGATATAAATGTGCTTCATAAATAACCAATTTATCAAATTTTAAAATAATTAGCAGATCTTAAGGGTATGATTAATAATAATTTTATTCAATGTCCCAAAAAAGCTACAGAGCATTTTGAACTCAGAATATGAAATTTTCTCTTTAATCTTTCAGAGATTTTTCAACCTAGGTTCCTTTCCTGAAAATTGGAAGTTTTCTACTCTCTTGCCAATCTTTAAGTTTGGTGATAAAGGCGATATAAAGCATTATAGAGGCATTTCTTTACTTTTACACATACCAAAGCTATTTGAGGAAATTATCACCGATGATATCTTTGAATCATTAAAACACTACATTACGAGTATGCAACATCTTGCAATATTTCAGAATTACTTAATGACATTGGTTGAGGGTGGCCAACAGATTGATGTCATTTACACTGACATGCCTAAGGCTTTTGACAGTGTTTGCCATCAGCTTCTATTATGGAAATTGCAGCAAATTGGTTTTTGCGAAACTATCTGGAGTGGGTCAGATCATATCTGTTTAATCATTGTCAGCAGGTCAACTTGTCTGGCTCAGCTTCCAGGGAGGTGGTTGTAACGTCGGGTGTTCTGCAGGATTCACATATTGGACCAATTTTATTTTTACTCTTTATAAACGTTATAGTGTCTTGTTTTAAAATGTCTAAATGTCAATTATATACAGATGACTTAAAAATTCTTTTCACCGATTTCTTCTGACTCTAATCTACTGCAATCTGACATTGAAAGGCTCGTCAAATGTTGCCACACTAAATATCTGCATCTTAACATTTCTAAATGTAAAGTGCTTCATTTGCATAAACATATTAATCTCATACATTTCACTTACCTCATAGATGATGTACATCTTGAAATTGTTACTTCTTTCACTGATCTGGGTGTTATTTTTGATGAAAATTTAACTTTTAATCTGCATATTGATAGCATTGTACTTAAGGGTTTTAGATTGCTGGGCTTTATAAAACGACATACAAAGCATGTGACTGATACCAAAGCAATTGGGTGTCTTTATAACTCACTGGTTAGGAGCATTTTGGAATACTGTTCTGTCATATGGAGTCCTTCATATCAGTGTCACATCGCCAGAATCGAAAAAGTACAAAATAGATTTGCAAAATACCTCATATAAATTTAATTTTCCATATCAAGGTCTGACATATACAAAAGCTCTTCTTTGTGGCCTGCAAGCCCTAAAGTTTCAAAGAAAGAAGGCACTTCTTATTTTTCTACACAAATTGCTCAATGGAGGGATTGACTGTGAAATATTGCTGGAGTCGGTCTTATTTTTGGTTCCTATTAGGAGAACAAGACAATATCAACTATTTTTAGAAAGATACCACCATACAAATTATGGGCTTAGCGCATTTGTTGACTGGCTAGTATGCAACTACAATCGTCACTTCCCGGAGTATGACATTTTTAAGCTCAGCACTTTGCAGCTAAAAAGGCAGTTAAGTGGATTGGTTTTGTGATGTTTTGTGTTTGTCCTTGTTCACGTCGATTCTGTGTAATTTTGTTATATTTATGTATTATGTTACTTTTCGACCTGAAATCGTTTTATCATTGTATTTCCTTTTTTTCATGTACCTGTTTATTCTGGCATTATTTGACTTGATACTTTTTGACGTTATTTGCGAATTCGTACCATTTGGAATGTTTAGCATTCTGTAGTGTACATTTTAGAAGGGCCACTTGTCTGATGCGTGCATCGGCAAAGTCCTTACATTAAAAAAAAAATAAGGCAAATTAAAAAATATTGGTCAATTTATGTTTTTTTTTTTACCAGCCCTATATCAATATTCCTAATTCACATCAGAAAAAATTCCTTAATTCATTTTAAGTTGTTTCATATTATTTCAAATTCCTCTTCTCTGACATACTTAGAGCTAATTTAAGTGCTTGAAATGTATTAAATACATGATATATGTTCACTAATTAAATTTCCTCTTTTCAGTGTCGTCTATTTGATCTCAGAGCTGACAAAGAAATTGCTGTGTATAGTAAAGAGAGTATCATTTTTGGTGCAAATTCTGTGGATTTTTCTCTTTCAGGTGATATTCAAATATATTGTTAATAGCAATTTTATTAAACAAAATTGTCTGTGTTACCAAAAGGGAAGTTCAATCTGCATATTTAATAAAAAGTGATTTTTAAATTTTAGGCCGTTTACTTTTTGCTGGGTATAATGATTATACAGTCAATGTTTGGGATACACTAAAATGTGTTAGGGTTTGGTTACTGTACGGGCATGAAAACAGAGTGAGTTGTCTACAAGTGTCTCCAGATGGCACTGCTTTGTCTACAGGATCATGGGATTGTACGCTAAGGGTAAGATGCGTTACAAATATGTTCATCTAGAAAAGCCATTTTTTTTAAATGTAAAAATATAAATGTTAAAATATAACATAATTTCTGGGGATTACTGAGTATTTAACATGTAATATAGAGGACATATTTTTTAACTTATTATAATTTTTTAAGGATACATTTATAAATACATTTAATTATAAAATCTCTCATCATATTTTGTTTATTTCAGGTTTGGGCTTAAACACAAAAATATGGGGTATGTGGATCAATATTTTTTTATCCTCCGCAAGTATAGCAAATTAGATATTTCAATTTAAGTGGTTAATTGATAAAACGAAACAATATTTCACCTTACAGATATTAAGCAGAACATGTTCTGACAAGAATCCATTCTAAATGAGAATCGGAGAGTCATTATTGTACTTATTAAGAGTTATTCCTAAAGGTGGGAGATTATTTTCTTCAGTATTAGATTCGCAAAAGAAAATAATATATTTTTTTTAATAGATTGTAGTATTTGTGCTCGTCACAAAATATAATAATGCAAAACTAATTGTTACATTCTTTAGAAGTAAGTTATTTAATTGATGGTTCCTTCATAGTTTATAGAAAAATTATTCTTTAATTAGAGTTAGTATATTTTGTTTGTACACTTTTGTTGTGAAGATTAGAACAATATAGATGTGTTAAAAAAAATCATGTTTATTATGTAAATTTTAATGTTTAATCAATCTATTTAAATCAAACAAGTTGAAAGATCCAACTTACAAAGTATTACAGTAGCACTGTATGATGGATACAGGATGAAAGAAAAATTATTATAAATATTTTAACAGAAAAAGTACAAGTAAATATCAACAAAAAGTCATATAAAGAGTGAACAACAATCAAAGGCTTTGGAGTGACCATTATGAATTTACAATTTTTTTTCACAAGCTGGCAATATTACAGTCTGAATGCTGTAAGAATTGTCAACAAAATTGCTACAAATCAAGATAAAGAGTTAGAAATTCTACTTCATGTAGAAGAAAATCCCAATTTAAATATTCAACAATTTGCTTATTTAACTAAAACATCACAATCTACAGTAAGCTGGATTACTAGAAGATATAAATATCATCCATATCAGATGGAGGTACACTATAAATATTTTGAAAGGTGTGTTAACTTTTGCAATATAATAATAAAGTGAATAGAGGCACATTCGAAGTTTGTAGCAAATATCATGTTTTCAGATAAAGGTATATTTAAAAGCAATGGAGCTATATATAATATGCAATATCTAAACCCGAAAGGTGGCTCACTCCTAAAATTTTGTACAAAGGGTTTACATTTTTGTTTTGGGATTTATGTGCTTTAAAAATCTTATTAGGATTTTGGGCGTTTAAGAGATAATTATTAATATTTCAACTAAGTATACATAAAGAGTTGTGGAAAAAAGAAGTAATATGGTTATGTATTTATGGAATTCACTGGATTTATCAAGATTTTAGTCTTCTCTTTTATCATTGAACGGGAATTCAAATGATCTGATTTTATGTGTTTTGATTTTACTGAATATATTTAGTATCAATACATTGAGGTGCTTTAATGTCACTTAAATATTGAGTCTCTAAAACACGAAAAACATATTTTTAGAAAAAATATAAGGTTTGTATGGGTGTTTTAAATTTGCACCAAAAATAGTCTAGGAAACTCTAGGACAATGTCTCACGGGGAATAAATTGGGGTATAAGAACATTAAAAAAAAAACATCACAGCTATATTTCGGAAAATGGTGAAAAATTTTAATTTTTTTTTGTATATCGTATATATTTCAAAAGTTTTTTAACCCCAAATTTGTTTGAAAGTGAAACTTTTGTAACAAAAAATTAACTTAAAGTTTTATTTATTTAGTAAAGGAAAAACCAACACTTTTAATTAGAAAACATTTTTATTTAAATGTATACTTTAAAAACAGTTATTTAGGAAATAATTTAAAATAGCCAGTAAAAGACAATAACGAAACAATAAGCAAAAATAACTTACAAAACTAGTGACTATCGACACAAAAATACATTTAAAAACGTAAAAAAAAAACACTATATACACGTTCAAAATCCTTACATAATTTATTTTCTGAGTACATCACCGTCTAGGAAAAATCCCGAGGCGTTTGTTGGCTCGAGGAGTCTCATTCTGGAAGAACAAAATCAATTAAAGTAGTCCAAACTAAATGAATTCTTGAAACAGCTGTCTTAACGATACAAATAAGTTTATTTCAATACGCCAAATAAAATATAGAGTAACGGCCGTATTCACTACAGAAGTTTAAATTTAAACCAGGTATAAGAATTATTTATTAAACAGCCCAATCATGCCAACATCGATAGACGTACACCGTGTTCCACATAAATACTGGAAATCCGTAATAGATAGGAAAACGAGTTTTATACAAAAGTTTCTTTCAATTTGAAGTTGTTTTATATTATAATGTATTTTCATGTATACAGGGTGTCCCAATTTTGCTGGCACGACATCAAAACTATAAAATTTTAAATGAGACACCTGGTATTTTTGTCCATTATTTGATTCCTTGTCAAAAATAAACATAAGTTGTTTCCAATTTAAACTATAGTCGATTGCTCCTTAGTTTCCGAGATAATTAAGGTTATGTGTGATTTGTATGTATAAAAAGCTATAGGAGGCCATGGAATGGATAACTATTTATTTTAAATTTGACAGTTTTTTCAATTTATTTGTATTTTTAGTGGTTGTTGTTTTATTAAAATAATTTAAATTTATAATAATTAGACTTAAAAAAATTTCCGTGTATCGGTGTTTACTTGTTCTATGTTAAAAAATGGCTCAATATTTAAGTCAAGAACGACTAAATTTGCACTTGCATTAACAGAGCATCGCCGAATATTTCTCATGGCAAGGATACCAAACAAGAAAATGTTTGACAAAATTTTCAGTGATTTATAAACTCGTGAAGTTTTGAAATATAGAAAAAGTGAAAAAGGCAGTTCAATCGTCTCTG
This sequence comes from Kuschelorhynchus macadamiae, assembly GCA_030620095.1. NCBI lineage: Eukaryota > Metazoa > Arthropoda > Insecta > Coleoptera > Curculionidae > Kuschelorhynchus > Kuschelorhynchus macadamiae. The sequence goes on along the minus strand of JAUTXW010000893.1, from coordinate 67,631 downwards.
AAGATTTTCAAATAGAGGTTTTATTATATTTCATTGAATATCTTACCTAACTCTTTAAGAGATGCAGAAAGAGATTTGAATTTTTCCACGACCAGCATACATCGAGTATAAAAGAAAACAAAATATCTCCATATAAGTTTCTTCCCGTTCAATTTTTAAATGAAGCTGACACTCAGACCAGACTGGATTGTTGTATGCAAATGATGGACCTGCATTTTGAGAGAGGGAGTTAAAATAAAATCCTTTTGACACATGAGGCGATATTTCCACACATAACAAAAAAAATACTACTATTCTATGACAAATAAACATTTGGTAATGCAAATTAAAAGGCAAGGACACCAAAGTTTGGTATTATAAACGACCACATAATAGGACCTGTGTTTTTTGACTACTATTTGAATAGACAAACATTTTTAAATCTTTTAAGAAATCAAATTAGGGAAAAACTCAATGATTTTCAACAAGATAATCCTCCATACAATTGTGGAGAAGATATAAGAGCATTTTTAAACAAGCAATTTAATTTAAGTATATATAGTAACTATGAGATTCCATGGCCGCCGCGAAGTCCCGATTTGACACCCTCAGATTATTTTTTATGGGGATAGTGTATAAAAATCGAAATAATTATTCTGTAGATGAATTAAAACAAAAAATTCATGAAGAAATTATTAGTCTTATAATAATAGGGGCGCCGTCGAAACGTTGTGGCAAACATTCAAGTGGGATATACACTGTACATAGCAGAAAGCGGACAGTATGTGGAAAATCAATTATATAGTCATTTGTTTTAAATTTTTCCTGTTTTTCTATTTCCATGTAATCTGTTATGTTACTTGTTATATGTTGTTTATGGTGATAGCTATCTTACTCAAGAAGTTTGTTTCTAATATTAATTTTCACTAAAGGTTTTAAATTTAAAATTTAGCAATAAATAAATATAGACTAAAGTTAGGAATATGGTTACGTAAATAGAAATATTACCCATTCCATGGCCTCCTATAGTTTTTTTTTGAGTATGCAGCATCACAATATTGAAGAAATAATTGAGATTTTCTGTTAAATTGCGATTATTTTCTGTAACCATTGAATTTAGGTATAGAACATATATGCAGCTCCAGTTTTCAAAAATCACACATAACCTTAATTACCGGAAACTACGCAGAAATAGACTATATAAAGTTTAAATTTGTAACTTATTTTTGACAAGGAATCAAATAATGGACAAAAATACAGGATGTCCCACTTAAAATTTTATAGTTGATGTCTCAGCAAAATTGGGACACCCTGTACACAGGGAAATATTATATTTTAAAAGAACTTCAAATTTAAAGAAACCTTTGTATGAAACTTTTTTTCGTATCTCTTATGGATTTCCAGATAGTATAATTGGCACTTTTATTTGGAACACGGTGTACCTTTGTTCATTCATTTTCAACCTACTAAATGTAATTTTACTGAGATTCGTGGAGATCGTTATTTGCATCTCTTTAGATTATGGGTGATCGATCAATAGTACCAAACTGACCAATGCTTTATCTATGAATATTACAACAGTGTGTATTCCAGATTGATGCTGCGATCGTATTTGAATGTAGTATGTTTACAATTGCAAAACTAAGTAGATGAATTCATTTAAGAAAGTTTATTCCAAAATAAAAACTAAAATTTGCTTGTAAGATTCAAAAATTTAGCTTTTTTATAATTAAAAATCCATATTTCAAATTGAAACAATTTCTAATAAAATTGCTTTAGTTGCTCTCCGCAATACAACCAAAACACGTACACATTTATGATAAGCATAGCTTGGGAAACTGATCACTAACATACCCGTACTAATATCATAAAATAGTAAAAAGACAACGAATTGGGAAGTCAAGCAAGCTTTCTCGAATATTAAGGCTAACAAGTAAAACAGATTGTTGTAATTTCATAAATATTTTTTTTTATATTAAGTTGCCCATCTATTATATAAACAAACCTTACTATCATCAAAGAATTTACAAATAAATATTAGTCTTGAAATAAACTTGAAATAAAACTTGGTAAAAATATTATAAAATACACAAAGAAGATGTATAATCTTTAGAAACATCAAATTCTCCTGTACAAGGAAAATAATATAGACGTGAACATAGCTTGGGCGTTATACCGAATCGTAACGTAACTGACGAACTGAAAATTTTAATTGCCATGGCAACTACACCTGTTTTAAACTTTTTTAGTGGCGGTATCAACAGACACTGTAAATAAGTAAACGATAAATGATCATTACCTACTTCACAATATATCCATGAAAGCTGTGTAAATTTACGTTACAATGAATTCTTATATTTCTAGAAGTTAGCCTACCTTTAATATACACGATTGTTGGATGATAAAATTGTGTAGATATGGCACAGTCCACGTGTAGATACTATTACGTTTTCAGGCGTACAAGCCGTGATCTGAGAGGCCTAGGCATAAATTTTGTTTTAGAAAAACAAACTTGTAAACATCGAAACGCCCAACCTGTTTTTACATCATTTTTGAGGCTATGTATCTTGACAAATTGACAAATTTTGCTCGCAATGAACTTCATGGAGAGTCTGATTTAATGGCTATCGCGGGATTCGTACAGACTGCAAAGTTATTAGGTTGACCTTAGACTTGGCAATGTGTCACACCATATTCTGCTGGAGAGGCCAGAAGAGAAGGGTTGATGCGCAAGAGTCAATTATATGCAATTTTTAAAATGACATATAAATAAATTGATTCGCATTAGAATCGGGGTCTGTTTCTGTCTACCTACATCGTCGGATGGAAAAAGTCGACGGTGTGACTTTTCTTTTACCTTCCGCCGAGTAAACAGTAGAAGGAGAAGTGGACCGCCATTCATTTCCATACCAGAAAATGGGGGAAGGTGTCCACTTTCCGACGCCTCAACAAAATTGCATTTGAATACCCAGCCTTACCGCCGCATTATGGAAAATGGTATAACAAAGGCATATCGAAAATGAATTCTGGCAATGTAGTAACTATAAGACATTTAGTTTGTTTTAGTGTTAAATTCAGATTGTTGTCACATGTGGCCAATTCGAGTCTTTATATGTTATTTTAGAGTAAATATCTTATTGAATTTTCTAAACAGATATGCACTATTATACATATTTGGAAAGCTTATCACATGTAGATTTTACAACAACTGAATTTTTTGAATAGAAGAATAGAAAAATATCTGCATGAATTTTTAAAAAAGGAAGTGAGGAGAAAAAATTTAAATTTTAAGTTTGACGAAACTTTCAGCAGTTACCCACGTTTCCCCAGGCCTCGAATATTGTGTTAATTTGTAGCTCAGTAATACATCAGTCACATTAAAAAAAAATCAGCTGTAGATTTTGCCGGTTCTGAAGTTATTCGGGAAAAAATGACAAGTGACCCTGTAAAGACTTAAAATTCCAAGATCACATTCTACCCCCACCTTTAAAGAAAAGAAAGACCTGCTCAGAAAAGAAGGAAATGAACGTCGCAAAGCTGTCAAAAATTGACAACTATGTTTTTTTTGAAAGGAACACCCTGTATATTAAGTCATATTTGGATTTTACATAGAATTCTAGTCATAACTGATATACATACCCCAGGTCTATCTATCTCTATTTCTGAAATATTAACATTTGAAAAATTACAGTTTTTCCTTCTTTGACATGCTACAGAACCCAAACGATACAACATACAGCAAAACGGTTTGCATATTCCTATCTTAGTTTTTTATAAACTATTGAATGACACTACGGACATACAAATCGCTTGGCTGAAGGTTGCATCATTTGGATTCTGTAGCATATGAAAGAGGAAAAACTGTCATTTTTCAAATGTCAATATTTCAGAAACGGAGATAGATAGACCTGCGGAATGTTATATCAAATATGTCTAAAATTCCCCGTAGAATCCAAATATGGCATAATACACAGGGTGCTCCATTAAAAAAAAAACAACAAAGTTGTCAATATTTGACAGCTTTGCGACATTCATTTGTGACTGTTCTTAGCGAATTCTTACGATTTAAGAGAAACCTTACAACATTTGTATTTGAACTTCTTTCCTATATATTACAATAAAATCGCCAGGGCTTGTCATATTAATAACTACCCTGTACGCACTGTACAGGGTTTTCCCGTATATTTTTCCACCCACCTAGAGAGTTTATCTGAATAGATACGGAAATGTCGTCAATACAAAAGTTGTTGGGTTTTTTTATTTATTATAGAATATTATATCATTAGTGCGAAAATATTATTGGAAATGTCAAATTTTGACAGGTTGTCAGTTTTTTTTAAACGAAACACCCTGTATATTAAATCATATACTTGAAGGTCTGTTTTTTCTAATTTCCAATATATATACTTTTAATATATTCTGTCAATTAGTTTTGGATATATAAGCGTTTAAACATTAAAGAAATGGTAAGGTAATTTGCGCTAAAACATAGTGGGCCATGGTCAAGACAATTGCGATGAACGACGCCTTTTTGACGTTTACCGGTCAGAAGTATCTATTTACGAGCATTTTTAATATCTAATACGTTGGACAATGGGTTATGCGGAAGAAGAGAAACTCGACATGATAGAATTATTTTATTTACATGGTAAAAATGCATCGATAGCTCGTAACGAATATCATAGACGGTTTCCAACCGACTCGTAGCATAATATTAAACATCGTTAAACAATTGAATGAAAGAAAAACACTTAAGGGGGAACTGCACGCAGTAATATGGATCATTTGCAAGCCTTCCGCCGCTGCAATATTATGTTAAAACTATAAGAGATATGTATTAGCTTGTGATTTTAATAAGGAAATATGTATAGTTGGGCGCTAAATGCGAATTTTTATGAAAAAATCAAATCTAGAATTATAAAATAAAAGTAGATTTGTCCATTTCCGACCATTTTTTGACCACTTTTTGACGCACATGCCTTCGCATATCATTTTTTTTCCACAAACTGGCTCTTTACCGCCTTACATTGATCCTTTGTCTACGTAACTCCAAAATTTGAAATGGTAAATCGTACTCATGTCTTTGTATTTCTGCAGCGCGTGAACCCTTTTGAAACCATTTTTAACCGAAATGTAATTTAAATTACCTATCCATAACACATTTTTTTAAGGTCGGACATGCAGGAAGTTTTTTTTAATGCGTAGGTACCTTTTCATCTTACTTTCAACTCGACTAGACCTTGTCGCTGGTTTTTCACTTTTTGCGTGCAGTTCTCCCTTAAGCGAAAAGTTAGAATAGTGGAAAGAAACAATACCATAAAAAATTAATAATATAAAGTAGGTAAATAATAATATTAGCTTAAAGAACTAAGTTTTGGTTTTCTATATAGCCTCCTTGGTTTATAATGCATTTCTGAATATTTCTTCTAAATTTTCTGTGTATGGATGCGTATATAAAATGAGGTGATTGGGTGTTTAAATCGTCGATTGTTTGGACTATATTTTACTTGGATGGTTCTTGGCCTATTGTAATATATCTTGTTTTCCATATAACCCCACAAAAATATGTCCAATGGAAAGAGATCGGGACTGTTTGCTGGCCATCTTAATAGTCCATGTCTTCCAATCCAAAATGGATATCTGTCATTTAAAAAATTTGTGACCGACTGGACATTATGAGGAGGGGCACCATCTTGTTGCCATATCAAATTAAGATATGAATTAATCGGTAATTGTTCTAAATGCCCCTCGATTTCGTTTTCTAATAACTCCTGATACCTTTGTCCGGTTAAATTCCCATTTAAAAATATAGGTCCAATAACATGATTGTTAAGAAGGCCACACCAAACATGTAGGGATCTTCTTCCCTGAACTTTGACCGCCTGAAGAGCTCGGGGGTTTTCTTTTGACCAAAAATGCTTATTTTTCCGGTTAAACATGCCTCCAGTGGTAAATGTTGCCTCGTCAGTGAAAAATTATGTTTGACAGACTTAGTTGGTTCATCATAACACGTCTTTCTATTTCTTGGCAGAAGTGTAATCGATCTATTTTATTTTGATCGGTTAATTCTTGATTAGGTAAAAACTTATATGGCTTATATTTATAATGTTTTAGAACTGAGTGGATTTTATGCCATGATTTGTTAAAAAAAGTGGCTGCATCGGGAATTGAGAGCTCAGGATTTTCTAAAACAAGAATAAATAAGATAAATAAATTATTTTAATACAAAAGTTTCAAAATTATCTTCAAAATACAATAAAATATGTTCTTCAGCGTTTCTTTCCACTATTCTAACTTTTCGCTTTAGTGTTTTTCTTTCATTCAATTGTTTAGCGATGTTTAATATTGCCCTACAAGTTGGTGTTGGTCTATCTGGAAACCGTCTATAATATTCATTACGAGCTATCGATGCATTTTTGCCATGTAAATAGCAACTCTAATTGTAACGTAGAGCGATCACTTGATATTCTTATCAAAGAAGATATTCACCACCCTGCTTTAATGATTTCCTTTAAAAGACCAAAGTCAAATAATTTTAAAAACTCTATAAACTTAAATATGAATAATCTATACAATTTTCGTAAAGCTGATTTCAACTTGCTTTATAACTCATTTCTTCAGCAGGACTGGTCCTTGCTGGAAAATCAGACAACGGTGGAAAATGCCTGTAATACTTTTTATAACTTAATATACTCCATATTTGACATAGCAGTTCCCCGTTATCGCCATTCGGCAAATAGAAGATATCATCCTTGGTTCACTTCAGAAATTATAAAAAATATAAAAACTAAAGATAAATTGCATAAAAAGTACAAAAAATATGGCAGCATTTCGAAAGATTTCAGACTCTGAGATCAAAAATCAAAACTGATATAAATATATAAAAAATATATTCAAAAAATGGAGACGGATATCAAAAAAGATCCCAAACGCTTTTGGAATTTTGTCAAAGGCCGGAGAGAGATAACAGGCATTCCAAACAGTATGCACTTTGATGGTCAGAATCTAGATAATCCACCCGATATTTTGAATTCATTTGCTTCATTTCTTAAGCAATCTTATTCAGTTTCTAACAATATCCAAATTTCAAATAATTCATTCTGGTGTAGTGATCAAAATATAAACATATCTACAGTTAGTGAACGGGATATTTGTGCTATTAAAAAACTTAAACCTAAATACACTGCCGGACCAGGCCTTATTCCAGCATTTTTGATACGTGACTGTCGATTTGTGTTAATAAAACCTTTTCAAATCCTATTTAACATGTGCATTGAACAACAGAGATTACCAAATATATGGAAAAAGTCGAAAGTATATCCAGTCTTTAAGAAGGGTGATAAATCAAACATTCAAAATTATAGACCTGTTTCCATCATATGCAACTTCTCAAAAGTCTTTGAGTTCATATTGCACGACATCATTTTTCCGTTGGTGCAAAATAAAATTGTTCCCGAACAGCATGGTTTCTTTAAAAATCGTTCCACAACTACCAACCTGGCCCTTATAACACAATACATTGCGGACTCGATTGATGAGGGTCTGCAATCTGATGTAATATATTTAGACTTCTCCAAAGCATTTGACAAGGTTAATCATGACTTGTTAATTAATAAACTTTCAAATATCGGATTCTCGGATTCCCTATTACGGCTCTTTACATGTTACCTTTCAAATCGCACACAATATGTGGCTATAAATGGTTTTCAATCGGAGAACTATATAGCATGTTCGGGGGTACCGCAGGGTTCCGTTTTAGGACCCTTGCTGTTTAACATTTTTATTAACGACATTGGTGATTCTCTGGATATTGGTTATTTACTCTACGCTGATGACATCAAACTGTTCGCTAACATTAAGTCTATGGAGGACTGCTTAAAAATCCAACAAAATTTTCAGCATATTATTGACTGGTGCCAGGGAAATTGTCTACAGCTAAATATTGGAAAATGCAAGGTTATGTCGTTTACTACAAAGTCAGAACCGATTATTTTTAACTATAACTGCAATGGTGAAATTGTAGGCCGATCCAAGGAGTTCTGTGATCTGGGAGTTACATTCGATCAAAAATTATCATTTACCTCACATTACAGCGCTATTAGGTCAGATTCTTCTAAAATGTTAGGGTTTATAGTTCGTACTACTAAAGAGTTTAGCCAAGTAGAAGCCATAAAGCTGCTGTACTATAGTTATGTCCGATCCAAACTTGAATATGCGGCAGTTGTATGGTCTCCGGGATATAATATACATGTGTCTGGTATTGAAAGTATACAGCGAAAATTTGTAAAATATCTAAGCTTTAAACAAGACGGTCGCTATCCCGCTCAAGGATGTCCACAAGAAGAGCTTTTAGATAAATTTTCACTGACGAACTTAAAAACCAGACGAGATAACCTGCAAATGATATTTTTGTATAAGCTATTAAATAATAAGATAAACTGCCCCTGTTTACTTTCTAAAATAAATTTCAACGTGCCTCGTTTAAGTTCACGCACAAACAGTGCTTTTTACTTGCCGACTCCTCGTACAAACATCTTAAAATTTTCGCCTATTTATACAATGTGCCATAACTTTAACAAAAAAAACTAATTTGGATCTTTTTTCTGATAGTTTAGAATCATATAAGAAAAATTTACGACGCTAAACCGTTTTGCTAATTTAAATCTTATTGAAATATGAGAATTTGGAAAATAATTACTGTTATTATTAGTTATAAGCTTCTTTTTATGTGTAAAATGTAATTTTTTAGTAGGCTTGAATATGTAGTTTTTCACTGTCTTGTAATTGGGATCTTCCTGTAAGACAGTTAACTGTAAATAAATAAATAAATTCTATCATGTCGAGTTTCTCTTCTTCCGAATAACCCATCGTCCAACGTATTAGATATTAAAAATGCTCGTATATAATTACTTCTGACCGGTAAACGTCAAAAAGGCGTCGTTCATTGCAATTGTCTTGACCATGGCTCACTATGTTTTAGCGCAAATTACCTTACCATTTCTTTAATGTTTAAATGCTTATATATCCAAAACTCATTGACAGAATATATTAAAAGTATATATATTTGAAATTAGAAAAAAAAAAAGATCTTCAAGAATATGATTTAATATACAGGGTTTTTCGTTTAAAAAAACTGACAACCTGTCAAAATTTGACATTTCCAATAATATTTTCGCGCTAATGATATAATATTCTAAATCTTCATAAAAAACACAACAACTTTTGTATTTACGACATTTCCGTATCTATTCAAATAAACTCTCTAGGTGGGTGGAAAAATATACGTTCTTTCTTATTTTTCTCAAGTAGGAATACTGTGTCCCTTTGGTAAATCTGAATTAATGTGCATCCTATATAGTCTATTAGTCTCATATTTTTTCTATTTTCTTATTTTCTTTTTGGAAAATAATTTACAAAAACGGCTTAGTGGAGGCGGGGATGTTTAAATAAACACACTGTGTTTGCAGGCAATTAATTTTAATGTAATGTTCAGCGTTATAGTTTGAAAAACAGGTTAAAAAAATCATCGAGAGGTACAAGCACACGAAAACGAAAAAGTCGCAAGCTTATTTCAGTAACCATGTATTATATTAAAAATAAATTCCTGTAAGAAATAATATTTGTTGAATCTATATAATAGCATTTACCCTTATACCAACTACTATGTTCATGCAAAGTTTGAAAGCAATTTCTCCACGATTAGACAAGTTACAGATTTTTGATATGAATCAGGCTCATATTTTCCATAGTGCGCCGTTTCGCATTCTGAAGGAAGGGATCTCAGAAGACTGACTCTTATGCACCAAGTCTTTGCACCCTGTGCATCTATTATACATCAATTTTAAAGGCAATCAATGGAACCTTCTTCGAACCTTAAAAATCTGTAGAAAATGACGGCCACAACCTCGAGAGGGTAAACTTGGCAATAATCAGATCGACGACTTAGCCAACCTCTAGTTTAGGGTAGGTTATGTCGCTGCCCTTAGGCATTCGATAGCACCATCGATTATCTACGAGTCCTGAAAAATTCAGGAAAATAAAATGACATCCACAATCCCAAACCAAGGGTTGAATAGAACGATATCACAATAGTGAATTTAATCAGCTGCCACCCCTATACTAGATCAGGGCCGCCATTAGCTTCTGTTCCGAACGGAGGATACAGGTATTAAACCTCTTTGAATCATTAAATTTTGAGGTGAATAAATTGACGGCCACAACCCTAACCAGAGGGTTGAACCGAAGGTAGTCGGATTTTCAGAAAGCAGATTATGACACCAGGCTTACAGTGTACACCTTCCAAGCATAATACGAGCAATGATTCGACAGAGTACACATCTATAAGTAAATGCCTTATAGATGACGCCTCCAACCGTTCTGTCACCGATTCGGCCCATTTGAAGAAATTTCCAAGGCTAACTTCCACCAAAACTAACAACGAAGCGCCGATATAGCCGATTTTCAGATTTCTGACAGGGCATTCGCGATGTTTATCCCTGGGTTCCTTTAGATCTTATCTAAAAAATAGACGCTAGATCTGCGGTGTAAAAAAAAGCTGTCAGCATAACTTCTCTAGCAGAGTATGGTGTGCCACGGTGCAAGGTATTACTTTATTTACATTCTATATTGACTCTTTCTTAAGTCTTTTAACTAGAGAGACTTCTATGTTGCGAGTAGGATGGCACAAAATATATAAAATTTATAAGAACAATGAATTTCCTTAAAAAATGTGGAACCGTTTTCCACTTCACTTTTAATATATTCTGTCTGCAGAGCTTTTAACTGAAGAATAACATGTTAATTTCCCAAAATTGTAAGTATGATCTATTTTATTACTTGAAGCTAATAAGATAATGCCCGAATTTTATGAATGAAGCTTACCAAGCATCATCTTTATTGTCTTTCAGTGACCGTACCATTTTTCTCAGTGAGAAATTCCCCAAAGATTGCTTTATTTTCTTTAGCAATACATCATTTAATTTCTTCTCTTAAAACTGGACTTAATTTGTGGTAACTTGATGTGGTGACTTTAAATCTGCATTAAATGGTCATAAAAAAATGATCAGGTCTTCTTCAAAGTTGGATTTAAACATTAATTTTAATTTTAACCATAATTTTAAAAGAATTGTCTAAAAATAGTAGAATAACCACTGGAAAAGTGTACAACACAACTTACTACCGTTGTGTACAAAAGGAAATAGAGGAAATCCAAAATAAATTAAATTTTTACATAAGTGGGTCTAATCATATTGTGTTAGAAGTATTAATTAAATCAGGGGAAGGAAAAACCTGTTTTCAGGTTTGAAAACGAGGCTGCAACAATCAATCCGTGTCAGCAAAACATCAATAAGAATTTACCAGTGGATTCCAATTCAGAAATTATATTTCTTAATGATAAGTACAATTATGATTTGAGTGAAAATAGTGATTTTGAAGATGAACCAAAAACACATGTGTCGTTTATAGGGAACCTAAAAATATGGGCACCAACACATAAAATTACGTTTCACGCATTAAATGAGCCACTCAACTTGTTAATAAAATCGAGTCATAGTTATATTTATATTATATCTACTTAGAGACAGTAGAACATTGCTCTCAAAAGTAGATATTGTACCGATGGGAGTAGATAATTACTGGTACAATAGCCTAGAAACATGTTTAATCCAAATGATGATGATGATTCCTGTTTATCCTGTTACATAACAGGACATATTGGTTTTGCTACAAGGCAGTCGCCAGATTGCTCTCCGTCCGGGGCTCAGAGTGGGTAAATCGGCAACCCTCGAAGTCGACTCTGCACCTTATTCCAGTTCGGAGACGTTATCGGTGGGAGTACTGATAGTCGAGCTCATGGCTCTACGGACTTCCCGAACTTTTTAAGTTATTTTCTTTAGTTTCACTTTTTAATTTTCGAAATGCATCTTGGCTTCCACTAGATGCCCCTTGAGAGTACTAATGGTCTCACGAGATGACCTCTTCTTTCAAGCTATCCCCTTACCCCTCCCACTCCCGCCACATAGCGGCCATTACGCTAATATTCTATGTAGAACTGCGGCAGACGAACGGGATACAAATGCAGGAACAACTAGGCCTCACACGTTCACAGCGTCTGCTCCCTTTCTAGCGGAGTCGTTAGTTTCCACTCTGAGCGGTTGAGTCTCCCGCTTCCCCCCGAAATAAAGCAGCAAAACCGAACCCGTGGAACCACTTATATTAATAACACAGAGGTCTGCCTTCGACGAGACGAACCGGAAGACTAATCCAAATTCGAAATTTGAGAATTTCGAGATTGTAAAATCTTTGTAGTAGGAATGCGTCCGAATCGAGCTCAAGTTGGAACCGTCGATACGCACAGGGTGTATTTAGGCGCATTGTGTCTGAAAAAAAACAGACCCATTTTGGGAACATTGTGTAGACGAAAGCCAAATAAATCCTATATGGCTAAACACACATTTAAGTAGAATTTTGGTCAAATATCGGGAACACGGGTCTAAAAAGTTTCCCCCGGTATTTATGTGTCAAGTTAGGATATTTTTGGAGACAAAAGTAGCTATTATAAGAAAAATATCTGCAATTCGACACAATCATTAAGACGCCATGTTTTGTTGTTTTTAATTTAAATTTCTGGCTCATTTTGAGCAAAAACGTACACAATGTGCTGTCGGAAATCATAATAAATATATTAGCACCTGTGTTTCTTTAAATATTTTAAAAATATTTCAATATTAAATACTTTAAAATATTCATTGTTTTTAAGGCGCACGTGGTTTTTAAAAGGAGTTTATCAACTAATATCAGGAATTTTAGGCTCGTGTATCACCCATAAGTACAAAATACATTTTGTATTCGTAATGAGTTTAATTTTATACAAAATGGACACACAAATATAATTTTGGCCACAAACTGGATAAAAATGTGTCGAGTTTGCAACCATAAAAACGCATTTCGGTAACATTTTGGGAAAAAACATTTTAGAAACGTAACGGAAACAGAAAAATTATTTTGGACACAAATTGGTCACTTTGGAAATGGACACATTTTAGTGAAAGTAAAGGGACATTTTGGACGAACATTTGGGTATATTTCGGGCATTATCTGGCATACATTTTGATCACCATTTCGGCCTCATTTTCCACTTAAAGTGGCGAGGGGTCGACACAATAGCGTAAAAATATGTCGTGTCCCAAAACGTGTCGATACTTTCCCCAATAAGTGTCTATAATAAAATTGCTCCTTGGGTGGAAGTGTGGACATTTTAGCTATGTCATACTTGGATTATTCGTCAAAAAAAAACATAGGAAAATGCTAAAATAGCAGAAAATAATAAAACAAATATTCACAAATTTCTAAAAATTACATTTTCGTGCCATTTTGTGTTGAAACATTTGGACCTTGAGGAAGTGAGGCAAAATCATTTACTTAAGACATTGTTTTTATTTCTGGTACAGAAGATTAGCTTAGCAATCCAGAGAGGAAATGCTGCTTTTTTTTTGGGAACCATTCCAGAAATGCATCAATTGGACGAAATTTTCCTCCTTTTAAATAAGTATTTTTGTTATTGTTTTTATATTGTTATTCACTATAAAAAGTACAATAAAAAACAAGAAATCGGCGTACTTACGTAAATTATTAAAACTTATTTGTGTTGATCTGCATACATCAAAAAAAGAAAAAATATCGTTTGTGCGTTGTTTTCGAGCAATATATTAAAAAAATTATTAATAATAAAACTTCACCACACATTTTTGTTTGTAATTGTTCCTAATTAGTGTATTTTTCCAACCCCATTTCATAACGGCAATTTATTTAAACTGTAACACATATAGCTTTTAAAAAATGAAGTAAAAATCTAGCGAGGAAATTTCGAATGTTTACCAGTTTATACGTAATAATAATAATAATATGTTTTTGTTTCCTTGCAATTGTCTAATAATGGAATTATTAGAACATATTACATAGAAGTTTTAAAGATCTATTAAGAATATTTCAATATGACGTTTGACTGCATAAGAATATAAACATTTTTCGAATAGTTTATCATACCCATTATGACAGAACTTGCAAATATTTATTAATAAGCCATTAATAACTACACATAAGAGAAACAAATTTATATTTTGGAAATTTTCGCATTTTCGTAGCACCAAAAAAAATTAAAAAGTACGTTAAAATAATCAATAGAATAAATTGAGATCCGGTAAAATAATGTTTAAGAAGATATATAAATAAATAACATTTTTAGGTGAAAACGGTCTACGAAAAACAAAAATTTAATTTTTCTATTACCTTTCAGAAAATTCTCACAACTTATAGGGGAAACCTTTTGAAAAGAATCTAATAAGGATAATTTAAATTTCTCATAATATACAGGATGTTTTAATTAGGTTTACGTTCGTTCAAAAATATTACTTTCATTCAAATAATTTTTTGCAGCTCCTCAAATACTTTAAAGGTATAAGAAACTGGAAGCAAAAATCCGCAGCAGAGTTTATCAGCTGTTATTAAACTGCAGATTTATAGAAAACAATTTGCAGCTTAATTTTAATGAATTAATGAATGTCAAAGGTTACTGAATGATTAGGAACATGTTAGCATGATAAATATAGTAGTTAGTTTAACTTACAGCTAGTTATGCGATACAACATCCAATCAATTATATTTTAACTTCTAGTTATATAAGAATTCACAAAAGCTTTCACCAGACCAGCAACAAAGATAAGTATCAACATCGATCTGGGACAATTCGAAGCAATGGGCTACATTCTTAAAAACATTATAAAAATAATTTGATAAAGACTGAAAATTAGGTAAATTTCATAGACTCCGAAAGGTAGGCAAACTTCTTCGTAAATTTACAATAACTTTTATACAAAATCTAGTGGTAGGGAATATTAATAAACTGTTAATACACTGATTATGAATTTTGAAAATTTAAGTTGAATACGGCAAAAAGGCCTACAAATACATTTTTATTGCTGAAGCCAGACTTGTGCCGTGAACTTACAAATTTATACATTCTTTTTTAAGTAATTGAAATCTGGTACATACATACATTATTTTAGATGAAATCTAATTACTACTTTATAACTATGTATAGTGGAGATATTTTAAAAAGTCCTAAACGGCAACGAAATAATTTAAATATGCTTACTCGCTCTAAACGAATCATTGGCATCAAATCTACAGGTACCTACCCTTTATTGACTATCTTTGTCATGTACACGGTGTCCCATTTTTTATAGTACGGGTCTTTATAGAACTTTTTCCGTAGAATCCAGTGGCGTAATCAGATTTTTTCCAAAGGTCATACTTTTTGAGATATTGATGGGTTGCGGTTTTAGCGATACCATACATTTTATTATACAGGGTGGTTTTAAAAATCGATGGAATTTTTGCAAAATTTCATCTAAAAAACGATCTTGGAAAAAGTGTATAAAACTTTTTTATATCTTATAGGATGATTTGGAAGGGTATTTAAAAAAAACAATTTGATGTGTTTTTCGATATCCCCTCTATTTTTAGAAATATTATTTTTTTATTGAAGAGTCGCTCATTTTACGTTTTACCCTGTAACTTTTTAACGTTAAAATTATTTTAATGACATTGTCCTGGTGATTATATAGGACGAATGTTTTTACGACATTCAAATAAAGAAACTTTATACAGGCTAACTGAAACGTTGGGAAAATTTAATTTAAAAAAAACTTGTTTATTTGAAAAATGTAAATT
Organism: Kuschelorhynchus macadamiae; assembly: GCA_030620095.1. NCBI lineage: Eukaryota > Metazoa > Arthropoda > Insecta > Coleoptera > Curculionidae > Kuschelorhynchus > Kuschelorhynchus macadamiae. The sequence goes on along the minus strand of JAUTXW010000893.1, from coordinate 51,920 downwards.
TAACGAATTTGAATGTATGTAAACAAAAAACAAACCTTCTTTTTTCTTCTATGAGTCAACGACTCGGGACGGTTCGGGCATTTCCTTAGAAACTTGACAAACAAGGGAATTGCACTAATAATAGGCTTGGCTTGTATCCTAACGCATAAAAGGTGGTAACTCTACAGGGTGAGTCAGAAAATCCACTACGTAACGCAAGACCAGCTTCCATAAGAAGTCATTGAAAAGAAAAACACTATTGATAATTATTTCGAAAATTTAGGATTTCATATTTTTGGATAATATGCTTAAAATAAAACACAATAATACCGAATTTCTAGAATACCGGTTTCCATGGTAACAAACATCAACTTTATTTTTTAAGGAACTTCCTGTGTATATTTTAATTTGAATTGTGCTTCATAAAGGAACAATTAACAAAGTACTGGCTACGTCGGATAAAATACTGAATGAAATATCCAGTGACCATTGGAAGAAATATGTTACCCAACAAAATGAACAAAATTATTAGACTCCTGGGATATAACAAAAACTTGGGATGCATCTAAACTTCTATTTTGCTAATTTTATACAACGTTACATTGTTATTGTAGTTAAAATGACCTCTTTGAACTGCTCCTACATATCATCTGAAGTATTAAAAAAACGATCAAATATTCATTTAAATTCTTATGTAAACTAGCCATTTTAACATATTTCTCCTAAACATACATCATATAAATTGCATCCCTCATTTTAACCTTCATAAAATCAGAAATTTTGGTTCTGTATTTTGTTTTTTTTTCTGATACGCTGCTTCAATTTGCTTCGTCTGATTAAACTGCCATTTTTTTTATTCGATACAAATTAATTTGGCTTACTTATAGTATCTCATATTCCCTCATTAGTACATTGTTGTAGCGATCTAATTATGCCTATAAATAGTTTTGATTTAATGGAATTATAAAATTACATATTTATTAATAAATCGTAAATACAATAAAACTTCGGTAGGTTGAATAAATAATGTTTTCAAGGTACTAATGTAAAGTTTGAGATTAACAGTTTTCGTTGATATATGTACCTTCTTCTTCTTATTTCTTTTCCATTGTTCTTTAGAATGGGTTTACCTTTTTTCGTGACAAATTAATAGTAAGATTGTTTTAGTGAAAGAAATAACAGTAATTCATTTTCAGACCTTGTTGCATTGTTTCTAAATTACCTTTACTGTTGTGACTGTATACCATTTTCTTATACCTATGCTGTAATACTTTAGAAATAACAGTAAATCATTTTCAGACCTTGTTGCGTTGTTTCTAAATTACCTTTACTGTTGTGACAGTATACCATTTTCTTATATCTATGCTGTAATACTTTGGAATTTATTTAAATAATTATTATTTATTACCTAACAAATCGTTGTTAAAATAAGTTTTAGCTTTTCGGCATTATCTATTATCTCAGTTTGCTAAAAAAATTCTTATTTGTGAAGCTCGGCGTAAAAAGATCTAATTTAAAGCAAGAATGGTTATTATCAAAAAGTTAAATGCATGCAAAATTAATACATACATTAATACACAAAGGATATACTAATTCTGAACTTATTTCTTTCTTTCTTATTTCTTAAGGCCGTTTTACATGCTGCAATTCTTTCTTGCAAGTTGCAATAGTCTTGAACAAAAGCATGCGCAGTGGCAAGACATTTGTATCTTTTGTCAAACTGCGCATGCCTTTGTTCTAGACTATTGCAAAGAAGAATTGCAGCATGTCAAACGGCCTTTATAAATAATAATCTTAATAAGATGCGATGCACCTTAACTGTCACTAGAGTGTTGATGATGAAAGTTTTCCAAGACATACGTTCCTTTTTAACCTGAATTACATCACAGTCAATTCCTATTACGTTTACTTCAGTATTAGTGGTAGTCCTCTACGCACTCTCTCGCATTGCCTGTCAATTTTCTTGGTTGTTTTCAAGATATATGTCAAAGTTAGTATATTTGTAGTCAGAATAAGCAGCCCTATCAATGAAAGGGTATTACATATAAAAAGACGTAACGGGTTAGAGTCTTACCTATTTATAAACATTGATAGTCTCACATTGAGACTATCAAAGTATACGTGTTTTTCTAACTTTTATAATAAACAATATACATGGCACAAGTCTCGTTGCAGCATATACTCGTAACGAAATGTACGAATAAGTAATTTTATCAACTTTGAAGAAGTAATTTCAACCTTTGCCTGACGTTGGTAAAGAAATAAATGCATGCACTACAAACTATATACCATACCCAACAACAATCTACTGTAACTACCGCCAAAGGAAGTCCATTTCGCTACATAGGAAGGAAGAAACCGCTCCAAGAGCAAGCAACAAAGAGGGCGCTAAAATGTCTACAGGAAAGGTAAGTGTAGTGTATTGGATAAATAGGCTACTGAATGCGTTACCTCGGCGTTTTCTCGGGAACTACCGCTATTTTTACTGCCTTTGAATAGTGCTTTGAATCGGTTCGGGGTGATCTGAAATAAATAAATATAAAAAAGATTTAGTTGAAACAATTTTAAGTAAACATAGCACGAAAACTTTCATGGCTGAAGCCAATTCAAAAATCATAGTTCTCGGGTTTAGACCGAGTCAAATTGGAATTCTTTCTCGACGTTTCGCCTGCAGTTGTACGAGATATCTTCAGGGATCTTTACTGCACAAGATCGAAACACTGAATGAGCTGATCTTGGAACAATCGTAGATATCTTTTCACAAATATCACCAGTCCCAAAAATAAAAGGATGGAACCGTGAGAAGGGAAAGGTTTTTAAAATAAATTCTACAAGATGCATTGTAACTTAAAACCAGCAATCAGCGGATAATCCTTTTTTGTACAACAAAAACCCTAGAGGCCTGGCATGATCAATTGATTGAACATAGGAGAAACAAAAAACTTTAAAATTTACAAGCGACAGCTGGTCTCTGAAAACTTACACCACAAACCCTACAGAGTTTTTTAAAAGTGTCTCGATATGAGTGTCCCAAGATAAACTGAAACCTATAAAAACTCCAAGAAATTTGGTATAAGGTGCTACAGGAATAACGGAAGTTGTTTATTCCTCCCATAGAGAATAATATAAAATCAGTCTTTAATATATTCTGGGCCAAGCTATTGAATGGACACCGGTTTGACATTCTTTCCGTTAGTTTCGATCCAACTGTTGATATTTGGGAAAATCCTGAATCTATCATAATCATAGAAGTGTCATCTGCGAAATGGAATATATTATTTGCTCTTAGCGTAATTGACACATCATTAAGTTCCCTGAGGAACACTGGAACAACGTTCGACTATGTTCCCGACACAGCACCTGCCTTCGATCAGATAAGAAGCGACAAGGTCGTTAACTCTTCCTCCTTTGCCATAACTGTAAAGTTTCTGGAGTAGATGATTTAATCATATCAAAGGCTCTTGCGAGGTCAAAATACGAACCACCAGCCAGTTTCCTCATTCCTCTGATCCAGTGCTTTAGCAACTACCGAAATAGCCCTAAATATGGCCAGTTCATTTCACATGCCTGTCCAAAATCCAAACTGGTATTGCTAATTTTTAAAAAGTCCTGTATAACCCTCCCAAAAATCTTAGACAAGAATGGCAGCAATGACACCACAATATAATTTTCAACCTTATATTTTAGACCCCTTTTTATAAATAAGAATAATCTTAAATTCAACAGGAAAATGCCCAGAATAAATTAAGTATGGAAAACAGTGGATGTTATGTCAATTCTGCAACAAATTTTAATGCAATAGGAGGAATTTCATCTATCCCAGATAAGTGCTGATTAGGGAGATCTAGTAAAATGCTATGTAGTTCATCTGAATCAACTGGATGAAGAAATAGAGGCAGGATCCGAGCCTACACAGTCCATCTCAGAAGACATCTATTGAAATCATAAAGCACCCACTAGGGACTATGTGCTTCATCATGAGTGGAAACCAGTCTTTAAAGTGAGGTCGGTGAACATAGATATCTGAACTTTACTACCTGATCTTGTGCAGCGAAAACCCCTGAAGATGCCTCGTGTATTCCAAGGCGAAACGTAGGAAACTAATTTCAATTTGACACCATGTTTTCTTAACAATTTCAAGTTATCAATAAGAAACACCTTTTGCACATGTGGTAGGTAATATTTTTAAATCAGTCTCCTTAAAAAACCCTGTAACGTCAAAGACAACAAATTTATTATATAATTGCAAATATATATTTTGGAAAAGAATGACCACTCATTTGATAAGGCCCTGAAATTCGAATTATTCTGAACTGATGAGCAGCGAAAACGTTCCATCTTTGGAAATTTTCCTTTCGAATATTGCCAAGGACATTTTCCAATAATATTCTCCAAAAGTTCCCAAATATGTTGAAAATGTTTTTAATTTAGCGAATAATCCACATCCATTATTTTGTATTTTTATTAGGAGTAAATGGTTTATCATAAAAAAACACCCCTTTTCTCTTATTTCTGTGGCACCCCTAAGTTTTTAGATCAAGAACCGCCACTGGCTGGCTATACTTCATATTTTTTATGCACCCCTTACGACAAAATCGAAAATATGCAACGTACCTTTTTTAGTGGTTACTATTTTGTGCAGACTAAAAACCTCATCATGCATCGAGCAGTACTATTTTTTTTTTAATAAAAAGGCAATTGCATAAATAATCACAAATCGTTAATACGTGTTTACCTTTTTTGGAGGCGTTGAACTATTGTTCTCTCTCAAAGGAGGTACCTCATTGCCTTGCAGCGACAACCTCCCCCCGTTCTTACTCGGCGTCGGGGGACCGGGTTTTTTGTACGAAGTCGTTCCGAAGTCCTTTTTTTGACGCGGTTTCTCTCCCGGAATTAGCTGGCACATGCTGTCGTCCAGTACCACGTTTCCACTCTGAGAAGAAAATATACAAAATTAAGAATAATGAATTACAAAAAAATTATGTTTATATGAATCAATAAACAATAGGGATAATTTGGGAATTGAATGTCCTCATCTTCCGAGAAGATTTTCATAAGTCGACATCTGCAGAAAACTCTAACTTGAACTATGAACCTTTATCTATATTTGTCTGTTTTCTTTCGTGTACCGCACTTCTATATCTCTTTTGTGTTGCAAAAACGGTGAACTTTCGAATTTTAAAATGATTTAATTTTGATTTTTCTTGATCGATTTACCTATAAATATATTTTTTCTTGAGTTCTGTCATTAACGGTTCCCGGGCTACTGCCTACATCCACTATTATTGGACCACCCAGTATAGTGATACACGATTTACAAGTCCAGCTTTTACAAGGGCATCAGATCCAGTGAACGAGATTTATCAAAATTTTAATTTATGCGATTCGACTTTGGGCTACTGGGGTATGCCAAAAGTGGCCGTCTGTCTCCGTTTGTCATATTACTTTATACAGGGGCCGTCATTGTGAAGTACTATACAGGGCGTTTTCTAATTGCGTGCTGATGTTAAAGGAGGTGTTTTTATGTCCTAAAAGTCTAAACTTTTGAGATACAGGATGGTAAAGTTTAAAAAGAAAACATTTTTTTTAATCCCAATTCTGGTGCTATTGTAGATAACTGCATGAAATTTGATACACGTCTTCTATGCATTAAGGAGCATACGGATTTACCCAGGTTAATTACATATGCACGCCACTGGTAGAAATTTCAAAAATTGATTGTTAATAAAAAATGCCCTTTTATGCATAAAAGACGTGTATCAAATTTCACACAGTTATTTATCTATAATAGCATCAGAATTAGGATTTAAAAAAAATGTTTTTTTAAAACCCTGTCTCTCCAAAGTTAAGACTTTTAGGTTCATATTAAACTGTTTTCTTAAAAAGGTCCAAGAATCACCCCCTTTAACATTAGCACGCAATTAGGAAACGCCCTGTATAGTACTTCACAATTACGCCCCCTGGACAAAGTAATACGACAGACAAACGGTCACTTTTGGCATACCCGAATAGCCCAAAGTCGAACTGCATAAGTTAAAATTTTGATAAATCTTCACTGGAATCAGTGCTGGCTCCCCTACTATAACTACAATGATGTGTTAATTTTGGAAAAATATGAGTTTTGTAGTTTTTCAAATATTAATTGCAATATTAGATATTTTTTGACACCCGGTATTGAACAGAAAATTAATTATTTTGAAGCAGTTTATTGACAGCTACTTTATGAACAATTTTACAAAATATATTTTTGAGGTTGACGGCTGTGATTCTAATGGTGCGATTCCTTCTAAATCGTTGTCTTCCTCTAAAAATGATGAGGTTTCCTCGTCACTACTTGAAGATCCCAGTATTTATCTTCAATAGAACGAACATGTTTAACATACGATTTCCAATTCTCAGCCGATATTGAGTCAATCGCTACTAATGTTATTTTATTTAAATCTTTAATTGAAAGTTCACCGGTGTTGCGCTCTCGAATATATTTTTTTACTCTCGCCCATGCAAGTTTAATAGGGTTGAGGTCGCACATGTATGGAGGCAGCCTTAAAGGTGTATGACTGAGGTTACGTAAAAGACCGTCAATTTTATACTATTTTTATTTTTTCTCTAGGCTTGTTGGCTGATATTACTTCATATAATTGATATTTTCTCCATGTTGGATCACATACAAGATTGTTCGATTTAAGCCACGATATCATATGAGCTTTTGTAGAGTATTTAGTTGGCACTTTATCTTCTATCCATTACCACGACTGATTTGGGAGGAATGTTAGGTAGAAGCTTCTCGAGCAACCACTTTTCAAAATTATCTCTATTCATCTGTCCATGATAGTCTCCAGTTGTTAGTCCCGGGCGAAAAACTAAAGCAGCACCTGGAACAAATCCGGCTTCTGAACCAGCATGAACTATAATAAAGTAGTAGTCACTAGAACGGATACCCTGAACAACACCTGTAACACTTTCACTTTGCCAGCATTTGTTCACTGTCATATCATTATCTACCCAGGTTTCGTCTAGATACACAATATTGCGTCCTTCTTGCCTATCTTGCCTTACAGTTGATAGATATTTCACCCGCCAGGGAAAAATATTTGCTGTCTCTCAATGAGCAATTTTCGTTTATTTTGGCACTGGCGCCAAACAAAACCATTTGATCGTAAAAGCCGATTTAAGGTTTTGTACTCGTACGGAAAATCTATTTTGTTCTTTACAGCACGAAGTAGGGGTTTGCAGGTCGGATCCTTCTTCAAATTTATATAAAAATCCTCTATTATTCGTCGAATTACTTGAAAATCACCATCGTCAATTTTATCTTTTTATGATAATCGGGGTCTTTTTCTACCTACTTTCAGAAAATTTAATTTTAAAATGCAGCGCGTTCTGTTCGATTTTGAATTGGAATAGTCAAAATATTATTTTCAGCTTCTCTAGTACAGGCCTCTAGAATGCTCGCAATAACTTCACGTGCACCGCTTCGAATTGTTTTTCCTCTTTTGCTCGCCATCGTTACTTCGAAATAATAATTCAAATTCAACGCAACGCATTTATATAGAAATGAAAACAAATGCTCGAAATGCTGCGCCACTGGAAATAGCTAGAACCTTCTAGCGGCAAGTGCATGGAGACTCTAGGCACATCCTAATTACAAGCGGACCAGTGCGAAATTTATTAAATCCTCGATTAATTTTCCGTACCGCTTAGCTGGCGCACTTTATAGGTGAAGCGGCAAACTATTACAACAAATAAAATAACATAAAATTTATTTGCGTACACAAATTTTACTTTTCCGCTTGCTTAAGACTATGAACCTTTATTTTAATGACCGCCCGGTTTCCTTTCGTGTCCCGCACTTTATTTATAATGTAAACACTTCGACAATGGATATATTTTCGATTTACTTTTACATAAAATAAGCAGTATAATATTAAGTATGTCCGAAATGTATTGTGATATTCCTTGCATTCACGGTAAAGTTTCAGAATACTAAAATTCAGGACATTTAAAACACTAGAGACCTATTATTTCTGCTTAATTTTAGACACGAATTTACGTCGTTAATGACAAATGATGAAGCGGAATCTGTCTACAAACCTATCAAAATACCATTATTGAAAATGTATCAGAGCAGGCCGTAAGGAACAAGACAGGTGTCGTTGACAGATGTCGCAGTTTACATGATGAATGATTTAATCACACGCATTCTAAATCGCGACAGATACAATGAGGTACGGAAGGTGTTCGAACGTCAAGTCACCCTAATATAAACTTTGCAATTTGTAGTTTTTAGACGTATGTTTAAATGGGTCACACTACCTTAATATCGTCTTCTTTGTATCGTGAAGGACTTATAAATTGCGTCTCAGCCGGGTAGCAGCTCTGCAAATGGCGCGGTACCATCGAATTTCTCAGCGCCAACTGAGATATCCTTTTCGCATCCAATTCTTTGCTTAAACCTACAAGTAGAAATATAAATTTACCAAAAAAAGAGAAAATTGAAAAACAAACTGAGCTAGTAAATTTTTAACAAATCTGAATCTGACCTGTGTCAGGACGGCATCTTCCTTCTTTAAGATCGGTCAGGTACTTGTTGTTGAATTCATCGCCATCTTCGTCTTCCATTTCCAAGTTTCGTCCTAGAATAATATAAGACTGCATTTATTTATTTACGGACACAATCTCATTTGTCAAGTAAACAAAAGCTTAAGGTTCTACAAATGTTATTTTTAAAGGCAACAAAAGGGATCAACAATGAAACTGTTACCATTGACAACAATTCTCGTACCACTGACAACAAACTCGCTAGTACAGTCTGACAGATGCAGTCGAAAGCCCTATTGAGGTCAAAAAACACCCCAATGTTTAAGCTAATTTTACAAAAAAAAAATACATCGGAAGAGGTAGTTTATGTTGGTTACTCACCTATGCTATTAATAGACGTCCTTCTGGAAACAGTTAACGTTTCCTCAACAAAATCTCCAGGCCTCAAACGAGTCGGCAAGGTTGACATTTTCCTGTCTAGCATAGTTCTGTCGACCGAATCCCTACCACATAAGTTAGAAAAGCTCTTGACTTTTTGCATCTGTTGCTCCCTATAAACATACGGACATACAGCAAATTTTGCTTTTTTTTATTCAACTCATCTATGGGCATATTGCGAAGGGCAGTTTATTAAAATATTCGAAACAAATGTCTACGTTTCGAGAGTGATCAGTGCCATTCTCAGGGCTAATACGAACGTGTACGACCATGTCTATACAAATTAACAAAATAAATATAAAATACGGTTAAAATCAATATTTAAACTAGCCCAAAACTAGAATCAATAAAAATACAGAAATGTTATTCGTTTTTAAAGAGTAAGCCTACTGAATTTACTGACATGATTAAAAAAACAGCAAATAAAAAAAGGGGGAGGAGGGAAATTATCTTACGATGGAAGTAAAAAGACGAAACGTTCTTCTACCTTACCTTGAGAAGATATCCCGAGCAGTTACACTATCCCTGTCGGCCACCTTGTTACCCCTACCTCTTAGACTAGAAACTCCCTGTCTAGTAGCGTTTCTTTCTGAGGGAAAGCCTTGAATAGATTCTCTATAACACAAAAAAAAATAAGAGGAACGAAGAATTTCATGCAAAATATTGGCATGAAACTGGGTAATATCCAATTTACGGACCTCCAATTTTGTTTAAAATATTTTTCATTTTAGTTTTTTTGAGAAAGTTTATTTTAACATTTTCTAAAATCATAATTTTTTATTTTTTAAAATTATATTGGAATGATTTTAATTTTACTTTATAAATAAAAGAAAGATTTTTGACGTTTTTTTAAATATTTTACTAGGTTATTTTCTCAATTTTTGTGCAAAATTTGAAGTCAACTGAGTAAATAGTTGAGCAATGCTCAAAAAAGAAAAAATAATAAAAAGATAAAATTGGTAAATTCACATTTACCCACAACTTCCCCCGTACACAATTCCATTACATAATTATTTGGTAATAACTTTATACAAATCCTATAGACTTCAATTTATCTCAATTTTTTTAATTACTTATTGTTATAATTAATATTATTAATATTTTTCATACCTAGTTACATAGTCTATACGAATAAATTATGTTCTTAATTATTTTCCTGCAAAAAAGGGAATGAGATACTATAAGTAAGCTAAACTACTTTGTATCGAAGTAAAAAAAAATGGCAATTTAAACAGACGAAATATATTCAAGCAACATATCAAAAAAAAACAACGAAATACAGAACCAAAAATTTGTGATTTTATGAAGAATAAAATGAGTGATACGATTTATTGATTGATTGATATAGTTTAGGAGAAATATGTTAAAATGACTAGTTTAGGTAAGAAGTTGAATAAATATCTCAGCGTTTTTTCAATATTTCAGATGATAGATACGAGCAGTTCTAAGAGGTCATTTTGACTATAATAACAACATAAAGTTGTATCAAATTAAAAAAAATGGTTTAACACTGTAAGAATATTATTAAAATATAAGGAGGAAATGATTATTGGAAATTAAAAACAATTAACTTCTCAATTTGAGAGGAATAAATAATTTCTATAAGTAATTAAAAGCCATTTTCATTGTCGGAGGTATAAACATCAGAATTCGTTTCAGAATCGTCAGAATCATTTAAATAAATTACTGGCCGACAAGATTTTTCTAACACAGGCCAGCTCATTATTTTCACAATGGAAATACCCTCCCAATAATTAAAAAAATATTCGAAAAGCCCTAATACGTACCATTTTTTAATAGCCTAATCAGAACCTTTTATATTGGCAGGTAAACAATTTTATTGTGGGGCGGCTAAATGGGTCCATTTTGCAACGGAAAAATTACCTAGACTGGGTTGTTTACAACATAGGACATAAAATAAACGTTAAACATCACTCTTCTGTTGAGTTTCGAATTGAGTGGTTCTCTGTGTATCGATAAGAAAGTGTATGTGAAGACGAGAATGTCGAGTCAAACGCTCCGAAGTTGCAAAATTTTGTTATATTTGTGGAGAATTTCTGGTAAAATCACTTTAATTTTCCGAAAATGTAAAAAAAGCTTACTTTAAATATTTTAGTGTGTTAATTGGGGATCAAGATAAGCGGTGGGCTCCCCATGTGTGCTGTGTTAGTTGTAGTGTATCATTGGTGCAGTGGATGAAGGGAAAGAGAAAAAGTATGCCTTTTGCAGTTCCACTGGTATCGCGAGAACCCACCAATCATTCTGACGATTATTAAAAGGGAAAGCACAATATAGAAAATCCAAATTTGCAATCTGAATTACGACCTGTTCCTCATAATGCAAATTTGCCAGTGTCGATTGCGCCTTTAAATTGGCAAGCTATTGATTTGGGAGACAATGGAGATAAGGCATCGTCAGGCAGCTCAGAAGAACAGTGCACCGATCCCACTTTTACCACAGGTCCCAGTTCCGGCGAGCCACATTTGATTGTTCAAAATGAATTAAATGATTTAGTACGTGATTTGGGGTTATCCAAGCAACAGTCAGAACTTCTGGGTTCCAGTCTTAAGGAATGGAACCTATTGGTCAAAGAAACAAAAATTACGAATTTCAGAAAAAGAAATGCTATGTTTTCTGAATTCTACAGTATGGAAAATTTCGTTGTGCGCGTGTACTGATATAGACAGTTTAACGCAGGAAGTTGATATTGAACATTCTCCCCGTGAGTGGCGCTTATTCATAGACTCATCTAAATATAGCTTAAAAGCTGTGTTATTGCATAATGGAAATTTAAAACCCTCTATACCAGTTGCCCATTCAGTTGCAATGAAAGAAAATTATGAAAATATGCGCACGATTTTGGATAAAATAAACCACAATAGGTATAAATGGCAGATATGTGGGGACTTGAAAGTTATAGCGATTTTAGTAAGACTTCAGGAAGGATTTACAAAGTATTGCTGTTTTCTTTGTTTATGGAACAGTCGTGCAATAAATCAGCATTATGTAACAAAAATTTGGCCAGAAAGAAGCGAGTTTCAACCGGGATCTCAAAATGTTAAATTTATAGCTCTTGTTGATCCCAAAAATGTCCTTTTGTCTCCTCTTCACATTAAACTTGGGCTGATGAAAAACTTTGTGAAGGCTTTGAATAAAGATGGTGATGGATTTAAATACCTAAGACAAAGTGATGCCAAATTAAATGAAGGCATTTTACGGAAAAGCTTACCAGGCAGGAACTCAGAGCATGGAATTCACTTGTTAATGTAGTAAGAGGATTATTAGGCAACAATATGGATGAAAATCATGAACAATTAGTTAATGAACTCTTAGATGCCTATAAAGCGCTTGGTGCCAGAATGTCATTAAGTTAGTGACGATCAAGGGTGGATCAAGGTTTCACCAAGATATCAGAACAATGGAAATTCGGTACCAAGGACGATGGGATCCAGCCATGATGGGTGACTACTGTTGGTTTTTGAAGAGAGAAGATAGGACACCTCATAAACGGAAAAAATAAAGTTTAATTAATGTTTTAAGTTAATATTGTTCTCGTTTGCTTTTCTTTTAGATGTATGGTATGCTTAATAGGCGAAAACTGTAAACATAGTCAATAAACAGGGTTAAGAATTTTCTGAATCATTTTTTCTATAGATATTAAGTATTGTAACATTCGATATGGTTCTACAACTCCAACAAGAAAACCCTACGTGCTACAACTTTCTGTTTGTCATTTTCGTATTTGGATAGGTCCATTCTATTAGATTATGCTATTCTGATTTGTGTTATAACAAAAAAATTTTTTTTTGTCGGCCAGTGAATCAGTGGCTGTGTGCCAGATGCATCCCAAGTTTTTGTTATATCCGAGGAGTCTTAACGATTTTATTCACGTGGGCAACATATTTGAATGTCTGGTAATTCCATTAAATATTTTCGGTTACTAGTTTTCTTCCATCTGAATTCTATACTATGGCACCAATTTCGCAGAGAAGGGAATAATTTAAAAAACCGCTGAGATCTTCATTTAACTTCTTGTGTAAACTGGCCATTGTAACGTATTCCTTTTTAACATACATCATGTAAATTGTATCCCTAATTTTACTTTTCATAAAATCAGAAATGTTTGTTCTGTGTTTCTTCTGATATGTTGCTTGAATATGTTTCGTCTGATTGAACTCCATTTGTTTTAATGCGAAACAAAGTACTTACTTTTAATCCCTCCGATGCCTTCATAAGTACATTATTGTAATCAATTGGTAGAGCCACTAAGCTGCTGCTTTTCCAACTCAAAAAATGCCACCACATTTAAAATTAATAATCGAGCGTGTTGATTAGATCGCGGCATTTTCGAATAAATGAAAATATTATTTTGACACCGACATTGACGAATAGGTAAAAAAAACAAACGACTGTAGAAGCGACAGTCATTTTATATTAAAATCTTTTATTGCCTACATTTTCTATGAATTAAAATGAAATATAAGAAAATGACGTCACTGTCAAACCCTATTACGTTTACTTTAGTTGTTAGCTGCTGCTGCTGGAGTGTGGCACCATATATTAAGTTAAACTTTGAATAGGACGTTATAATTTAATCTTGCTTTGGCCCTAGTGGTTCAGTGGTTATTTTATTTCTATAATAAATTGGTTTTGTTAGTTTAACTTGAAGCATTATTTGTTAATATCAATTGTTTGGTCATTTAAGCAATCATTGTTTTTAGGATTACATTATATTGCCTATGACTGCGTCAGTGATCCTTTTCACTTACCGGGATAAGAACATCTCTTTAGATCTAAGCACATCTACTTCCACCTGCAGCCTTTGAATCTTCTGTTCTGCGGTAAACAATTCACTTCTAAGATCGTCATTTGTTTTTTGGAGGTACGCCTAAAAGAAATTCACTCTGTATTTTTGTTCACCTTCGAAATACCCAAAGAGTGGTGATAAAAATAGCAATTTTTCGTACATGTGGCTCTAAGAAAACAGAGTAACTATTTTTGATTAAAAAGTAATTTACATTTTCTCCTAGACGATTTGAGAGTTGTATTTTATTTAAAAACTGATAGCTAGTTTACAATGAGTAAGATGTCGTCCAATATTGAAATATACTACTGGGACAATACATACCACTTCTCCAGAATCGCTTTTGACTTTCTTCATCTCCTTGTTTACTTCTTCTCTGTATAACTGAAGCTACAAATTAATTATTTATTTATTATTCCATTAACTAGGAAGAAATAAACGATATCAATCAAAAAGGCCCGTGAGGTTAGTAAATTTGATCTCTTTCGTTAGTGCTTCTTGGTGCTTTATTTGGTTTTGTTAGTGCTTTCTGTTTTTCTGATAGACCCAAACTAGACGTCGTTCATTAGTGCTTTTTGGTGCTTCGATTAGTTTCGTTACTGCTTTCTAATTTTGTAAATGTTGGCTTATTTTTGCTTTAAGGTTAGCTCCAAAAAAATTTATGAACGGAATAAACTAATGTAATTTTGGAATTAGATTTGAGCATGTTATTGAAAAATGATTATTATTAATCGGAATTCGATTTGTTCCGTTTATGAATGTATTAACATAATAAGGTGTTTTAACTGCACTGGTTATAATCATAAAACGAAAACTTGTAGAAAATTACAACATTGTTTAAAGTGTGGAAATAAAGGACATAAAGCAACAGAATGTCAAGCTTTAGTTGAAAATATTACGTGACCAAATTGTTGTGAACAAAATGAAAAATTATTTTATTAATCGCAAACCCTTTGATTTGGAATGTCAACTATATGAATTATATATTAAAAAAATGAAAAGAAATATCTAACTACGAGGTCAGTAAAATTACAGGAGATAAACAATTATATAAATTGTGAAACGAATGTATATAAATCGAATATTTTTCATCTTAATATACAAGGCTTCCAAAATAGTAAGTTGAAGTTTTTTGTATAACGAAAAGCCCTTTATTTTAAGTCTAAGTGACAAAGGAAATAGCATATGAAGAAATTAAAATTATTTTACTTTAAGATGTAATTCAAATTCAAAACAAATTGGAGGATTACTAATATTCTTTTCGCATAAAATTACACTACACTACAAATTAAGTAAAACATATGTTTAATGTGAGAATTGGTTTATATATTTGAAGATAAAATTGGAAGAAGAAATGCTTGATTTATGTTTCGACTACCGATCACCAAGTGGAAATGTAAATTAGTTTTTTGCAGTTTTTTCGAAATCAATGTAAATATTTTTAGGATAATGACAACACCTTAATTCACACAGGTATTTTCAATATAAATTTTGTAAATAATGATTTTTATGTAAAAAAATGAAACAAATAATTAATTCATATGGACTTAAATAACTGATTAAAAATATACCCGCATAACCAAAAATTCAAAAACTTTAATTGTATGTCTTTATATATTTCATTTCAAGTAATGATAAAATGAAATTATACTGGCATGATAATAATATTTCATTACAAACCTTTTAATTTTTTTCACAAATAATCTATACTTCTGGCCTCGGTTCAAATACTATTCATAGTAAATTTAAATCGACTGGGACCATCATGGTTCATGGTTAAAACCAAATTTAAGTAACAAATAAAATTAAAACATTATCAAATAACATTAGGTATTTTCTCCCAATCATTTATACTTTAAAATAATTATGTTACTCTTCTGATTAAGTTATCTCAAGTCATAATATGAGTGTATTAATCAATATTCAAAACGTCAATGCAGGGTTTTAGTGGTTTGACAATTATTCTAACAGGTGATAGTCTGGACAATGTTGAACAAAAAGTTCCTATATACCATCGGTTAATTCTAAATGGTTTAAAATGTTTAATTTTGGAGAAGGTTCCAGTTCAGTTCTCGACAACTCTGCAACATTGTACATAATATCATTTTATCTGCTCAGATTATTTTGTCAATAAAACAAAAAGGATAGTTTGGCGTTATGAAGACTGTCGAAAAAGTTTGAGAAAGGTTATTGGTTTGGAAGTCGTACAGATGTGAAATACTGGTGCCGAACATGCGAATACTGCGCAGCCAGTAAAGGACCCCAAACTTGTACTAGTGGCAAATTGAAGCAGTACAACATGCGATTACCTTTTGAGCGAATTGCCATGGATGTACCAGGATCTTTTCTCGTCAGTTAGCCGGAGAATCGCTTTGTGTTAGTAGCGATAGCACTGGTCCAAGTAGGAACTTTGAACCCGTTGAATTCAAAAGCCTGTGCAGTCTATTCGGAACCCATAAGATAAGAATAACTCATCTTCATCCACGGTCAGATAGAATAGTTGAAAGATTTAACAAAATAGTCAACCATTTTTAGGAAATCCCGGAATCGCTTTTTGTTAGTAGCGATGAATTAACTCAGCAACTGGCCAGAAGTCTATGCAATACCCAATCAAGAAGCCATCACTGTTGCCGACGTACTATTTCAAGAATGGATTTCTCGATATGGAATTCCAAAGGAAATACACTCGGACCAAAGAGGAACTTTGAATCTGATGGGTTCAAAAGCTTGTACAGTCTATTCAAAATCCATAAGACAAAAACATCTCCTCTTCATCCGCAGTCAGCTGAAACATTTAACAGAATTTTGGATAACAACCTGAAAATCCAAGTAAATAAATAACCAAGTGACCGGGACAAATGCATTCAACCATTTTTACGGGCCTATCGCTCTACAATTCATGAATCAACTGGAACAACACCTGGCAGTATTATTTGGATCCGCTTTACAGCTTCCAGTCGACATTCTGACTGGACGTCCTCCTGACAATAAGATAACTATACAGATTATGTATGCCAGGTTAGTAAGCGCCTCAGAGAAATCCATGAAAGGGTCTATCAGAAATTACATATAGAAAGCGATAGAATGAAGTTATGTTATGATCTGAGAGCCAATCAGACTGGATTTATAGTCCGTGAAAAAGTTTGATTATACAATCCAAAGAAAAAAGAACGATCGCCAAAGCCAGAAGAGCCCTCATGTGAAAGCTCAGCAAAAAAGAAAGTGGTGCATTTCCATCGACTAGCTCATTACCAAGATACCGAAAATGTTTGATTGGGACGATCAACTCTGGGAAGGCGAGAGGAGGAATGTTGCGAATTTAGCCCTAGTTATAGACTCGTTAAGTTTTAGGTCAATTTATTTGTTACGTTAAATGATTAGACCTACCTAAGTTTTTGATCCATGTTACGACAATGTTTATGTCATTAATCCTTCCTGAATGTTCTATTAGGCTTAATTCTTTTCACCCTGTAGCATATAGATTGTTCTAGATTTTCTAGATTCATTCTATTCCTTTATGAAGACTATATAAACCCGCCGAAAGGCATCTTTTTGATTCACTATTCAGTTTAGTATGAGATTTCGAAGTGTTAACAAGTTGACAGTGAAAAGTTTAAAGTTACCAGAGCTTACCTGTACCTGTAAGCTGTGTTCTGAATAAAAGGAGTGCATTCAGAAACTACGTGTTTATGTAACGGCCAATCCGGAACAGTACTACCGTTGCGTTCAAAATTAAATAATATAAAATACAACTTTAAGGCCATTTTTCTCAAAATTAGTAAGAAATAGACCTAACTTTGTATAAGACTTTTTGATCAAAATGATCCATACTACCACGTGTTAAAATATTTGTAGTCAAACCCCTAACACCCTGTATAATTCCCATATGCCCTCCGTTATATACGAGTTTTACTAACCGCATGACGTCATGCGCGACCTGGACGTAATTGGAACGGCTATTTAGCATATCGACTACAATAATACTACTCGTAAAAAATAAAATAAAATAAAAAACAGAAATAAGACGGAATATATTTAGTCACCATTTTGTCCTTCATCTTCTCCAATTTCTCTTCGTACTCCGCTCGGACCTCTTTGATCTTCTTAGACTTTTTGGCCTCCCCCTCCTCCCTTTCTTTTTTCAGCAACGACAGGAACTCGTCTCGATCCCTGGACCTCTTGTACTTAATCGTATCCACTTCGTTCATGTACCTGTCGTTCTCTTCCAGCAGTTTCTCATAGGCGTCTTTGATATTGCCAAGCTGCTGGATCTGGACGTTCCGTTCTTCGATTTTTTTCCTGCGTAGAATGGTTAACCAATAAAATTCAGATATGCCTTTTTAATAATTTCTTTTCTTTCTGGTAAAATACTGAAAACGCATAAACCAGGAATTTATTTCTTTTATAAATTGTTTTTTCAATCTTTCAATGACTATTTCCGCTCCACAAAAATGCGACAACATAACGTGTGAGACGTCAGAAACCCTGTGTGACGTCAGAAACCGTAGTATGGAAATCAAACGAAATTGTTTCGAAATCGTCAACAAAAAATTAAACTCATTTGGAAAACTGTACTTATATATCGTTAATATTTAATGTAAAAGCTACGCAACAACAACGAAAAGTAAAACAGGAGGTACGCATCGTGATATAAAATTGGTGATAAATTTGGTGTTTAAAGGAAATACCTGTACTTCAAAAAATTATCTAAAGAAAATAGGTTAGAAATACGACAAAGTCAACGTCAAAGTATCTCCCTTTTAATTTGAATTTCTTACGAAAAATATCTATTAGATATTAGAGAAGATAAAGTTTGCCGACAGAGAGATTTGTAAGAAATGTAATTCATATTTTACAAGTTTTAAAATCGACAATGAATCTGACAACTTAAATCTTACACCTGGATAATGGGAAGAAAGAAAGTGCTAAGAATTCGAAAATCTGCAATTCTGAAGATGAAGATGCGATTTGCCATAGAAATATCTAGTAACTAGCCAAAGATCTCAGAAGAAAATTAAAAAAAATGGTATTGCTCCTAAAGATAAGAAAGAATCTGGACCCTCAAATAGTATTCTGGAGCTTGGAGACAATGGCTCCACAAAAACTGTACTGGACTCTCGGACAGTCAATAAACTAAAATTGAAAAAAAAAACCGAAGTTTAAAGCGGATTTGTAAATGTTGTACTAACCAAAGCTAAATTAATTTAAGAGATTTTTCCAGTGAACGTGATTTTGGACCAAGAACAAAGTTTCAATTAAAATTATCTAAAAATGTTAAACCAAATTTATTAGATGTTGATTCCATTTTGGAAAAGTCAAATGCAACCAATAACTTTTTGAAAAAAAAAACAATCTATAAACTTTTATAGAGGTATGCTTGACAAAGGTACTTCAGAATTTAACAGAGGAAAATAAAAAAATTAAAAACAGAATGATATAATAAACATAAAAATTGACAAAACAACGGATATACTAACCTCAGGCTGACATTCTCCAGTTCATACTTCTTGTTCGTGGAAACAACAGTGGCGTACGCCTCCCTAATTTTATTTCTATCTTTTTCAGCGTTCTCCGCTCTCTTGATCAGTTCCCTCTTTTCCTCTACTGCCGCGTCGTGGGCCCTCAATATGTTCGATTCCGTTTCTTTCATTATCTCGGTTTGGGACTGAAGAATCTCGTTCCTCTCCCTCTTGATTTTTTGCGTTTCTTTTTGGCTGAGTTCAAGCGACAAGAGCATTTTGTGTTTCTCTTCCGCTAGAGTTTGAAGTTTGTCGTACATCGCGTCTCTTTCATTGAGTAGTACGACGTTTTCAGATTGTAACCTATAGCAAAAGTAAATCTAAGAGACAGGTTTCTACTTAAAATATCTAACATATTTATTTAGGTCTTTACAGCTACAACCAACTATCCATATTAGAAAAATATGAAGTGCATAAGTGAGAACCTTTTTCTTTAGTTGCTAAATGAAATTGTTTGCCCTTCCAGAAAAATACGCCACTGAACTTATAAAAACGTCGTCACACAATAGCAGTACTGTCACATAAGTATACGCAAAACCTTTTTCCCTAAGAATAAGTAAAATGAGTTGGGACAAAATATTTATTCAAGTTCCAAAAAGTAAGCCAATAAGTTAGGTGGTTAAAATTCATTGGACGAGAAAATAATACTAATACAATACAGTATCTAACCGTTTTTTTGTATTTTGTAAAATGAAAGTAGATGCCAGATGTTTCAATAAATCAATACATTTTTCGCTCCACAAAAATCCGGCAACATAGTACGTGTGACGTCAGAAGTAAAAAATGCTTTGGCAAAGGAGAAAATCGGAAACGACATTTTTCCGAAATTCGTAATTATGTCGCAACATCAATTGTTAACCTCAATTTGAAGGTATCTATGTTTTTCTTAAATTTATTTTTACTCCTCCCTACAAAATGATGGAAAAGAAGGTGGACAGGAAAAGAGTTGTTTTGGAGAATATTGCAAAAATGCATTTGCAAACTCGTCAGAAAAAAAATGTTATCTTCGATAGTGGTTTGAAGCAATTAAAAGATACTTTTCAAATAGCAAAATCTGGTTTTACTGTTACGAGCATAAAAAAAATTGTTTTCTTCTTTAATCACGAATCCACCACTACGATTTCGTAATTATTTACTATATCCAGGCATGTGCCTAACATTTATAGAGTTTTTCGTAATTTAGAAAATAAATTTAAAAAACATTCTGAAAATAGTCTTACTTTTTTATGTAAATGTAGGAATAATAACTTAATTCCAAATTTCTTAAAACTAAAAACATCTTATAACAGTACTAGGACAAATAGAATCTTAGAAAGAGCAAGTAAGGCTCTATTGAGAGACATAATACAATTTCATAGATTTAATAAAACTCAAATTAAAGTTGAAATTGACAACATAAAGACATATTTACGTAACATAAATTTTGAAAAGCAAAAACAAATTCACTTAAATAGATTTAATAAACTTTTACAAGATAAATTAAATAATTCAATGAATTATCTAAGAAATAATAATTTAATAAATAAAACTCTAGTTAATTTATCAAATAGAGAAATTTCAGAGTCTGAAAAACTTGTTCTTTCTTAAGGTTTAAATTTCTCAGTTACACAAAATAACAGTTCCTAAGTTTGATAGCACTTCAACAATTGAAGAAACGGCTTACAATCTACCAGATGATCAAACCGAAGAATTTAGAATTCGAATTAAAATTGATTTTAAAAGACCACATTAAATTAAACAAAATCTTATCCTCATATAACAAAAAGCAGTAAAAACATTTCAATCAGACAACACAATTAAAATTCTTCCAGCAGGTAAGCAACTGTTTTAATGGCTTGTACTAGCTATGATCAAAAATAACCTCACCTATAAACGAAGACACTTACTCGAAATTAAATAAAGATCCAACAGAGCACATAGAAAGACAAATATACACTATCCTTAAAAAACATAAAAACTAATTTATAGATATTGAACGCTTTAAATTAACACCACTCCACAATAAAAGACTACATTTCTATGGGGTATCAAAAATTCACAAACCAAACATACCGTTTAGACCAATAGTAAGTAGCGTAAACTCATCGACACATCCTTTAGCTAGGTTTCTTTTAAATATATTAAAGCCGCTAGGTAACACTGATTTATATATAAAAAATTCACATCAATTTTTACAAATGTACCTGCGGATAAACTTTAAAAATGGTAACTTGAAAATGATAACAATCTTGGTGAACGTACATCATTAAACTATTCTAGAATTCAGGGGCGTGCAGTCCGTGGAAGCAAGGGAAGCAGTGCTTCCCCAAAAAAAATTACAAAACATCTTCCAAAAAGGTAATTTTTGAAATAGGAAACCATTAATTTAGTTTATATTAAAAATGCTAAAATATTATCTTAATTATCAAGCCCATAATAAATGCGGCCTTGACTCCGACCCAGACATAATAGAATATCGAATAGAACCTATGCGGTCCTGTATGCTTGATTTCCTGTGAATCGAGCCAGAGGTTATTCAACTTTCCACCGGCAGTTAGCATTTCAGTCGCGTGCTTTAAGTGGTGGCGGAAGCTATCGTTGGAGTAGGTTCTTTGTTTGAACGGCTATCCGTGTGTTGTGTGATACGTACGTCGCGTCGTGCATGGTGCGATATGGAAGACAATAATACGGACGTGGATATGCAAATACCGTCAACTTCGGCTGTCGGTAATAACGTTGAAAATGTTGGAGAATTTAGTAAGAAGAGTGTGTGTGAATGTGTGGTCTTAATAATAAAGAGATTTTCAACATTAAACTTCGCTGATAAGCTTCAAATAATTTCCATAGGAAGGGCAAAACCGCCTATGAAAAATGTAACCACAAAAATGAGAAACTGTATTAGAGTGTGAAAGTAAATTATTTTGTTGGCCATGTTTACTTTTTGAAAATGAAAAAGGTCTCTGGAATAAAACTGGTTTTTCCAATTTAAACAATTTCCATAAAGCTGTAAAAAGACACATTATGTCCAAAGCGCATTTACAAGCCGTCATAAAAGAAAAAGTCTTCGGCAAAACCACAATTGAACACGCCCTTAATAAACAGTTAGAAATGAGTCACCGCCAACACAATGAACTAGTCGATAAAAATAGGCAAATATTAAGAAGACTTATCGATGTTGTTTGTTTTCTCAGACAGCACGAATTGGGATTTAGAGAAGATTTACTTAGTTTAATGGCTAAATATGATGATTGCTTAAAAAATCATTTAGAGCAGTCTAGCGTTTTTCGCGGAACGTCGAATCGAATCCAGAATGATTTAATTTCCGCTGTTGCAACCATTATTCTAAAAAGAATTAAGCAGGAGATTGGCGAGGCGCGGTTAATTGCTATTGTTCTGGACGAAACAACTGATATCACTAATTTTAGCCAATTATCTATAGTAATACGCTACGTTAAAACAGACGGAAGTATTCAAGATCGATTTTTAGGTTTTAAGAATGGGTCTGAAATTCGTACAGCAGATGCATTATATACCGTAGTTTATAACGTTACTAAAGAAATTAATAGGGGGAAAAAATTAGTTGCTCAAAGCTATGATGGAGCTGCAGTGATGGCAGGACAATTAGGGGGTCTGCAAGCTAAAGTTCGAGAAACTTTCCCAAGTGCTGTGTTTGTCTATTGTATTGCTCATCAATTAAATTTAGTTTTATCCGAGTCCATCAATCAAACAAACGATTGCCCAAAGTAGCTCCTACTAGGTGGAACTATAATGGAAGACTTGTGTTAACAGTATCTGAAAATCGTGAATCACTGATTGAACTATTTGAGAATATAATAGAAAACAATGAAACGTGGGACTCAGAAGCAATAAATAGTTCGAGGAGGTTTTTGAACTGTTTGAAACGAGATTTTAATTTTAATTATTTGTTGAACATATTATCAGAAATATTTCCATTCTCGGACAATGTTTTTAACATATTAAAAACTAAAACAAATGATATTGCTGTTTGCCTAAAAAAAGTGGATGATGTTAAGTCCATGTTAAGCCAAAGAGATGACTTTGACCTCTTTTGGGAGAAAAAAATGACGATGACGTTAAATGTAGAGCCACAAGCCAAGCGTCTTCGAACAGACAAGGTGGGAGATGTTCAGACATCATACAGACGCCTCTTTTATGAAATAATCGATCAAATTCAGCAACAAATAAACTATAGATTTAACGGTTTAAATGATTTTAAATTCCTGGAGCTCTGCAATTTTGATGCATTTAAAGGAAAAACTTTTCCAGAAGATGCGTTTAAATCTCTTCTTCTTCATTATGGCCAGTTGTTCGACCGAGTGTTACTGCGAT
This sequence comes from Kuschelorhynchus macadamiae, assembly GCA_030620095.1. Lineage (NCBI taxonomy): Eukaryota > Metazoa > Arthropoda > Insecta > Coleoptera > Curculionidae > Kuschelorhynchus > Kuschelorhynchus macadamiae. The sequence goes on along the minus strand of JAUTXW010000893.1, from coordinate 28,313 downwards.
CTGAACTACAAGTGATTTTACGAAACTCCTGACATTAGCGCAAAAAATAACGCTAAGGACCTAATGCAATTTTTAAAAGACAAGGAGCTGGAAGATGCCTACACTGAAGTGTCGAAATTGTGTGAAATAATATTGACAATACCTGCCACAAGTTCATCAGTAGAACTCTTAAACATATAAAAAATTTCGTGAGAAATTCAACGTGGCAGGAGAGACTTTCGCATACATCGCTGTTGTCCATTGAAAATAAACTTCTCCAAAATATGTCGGAGCATCGACGTTTTTATGATGACGTTATTGACGAATTTGCAAAAAATGATCGAAGAATCGAATTACATTACAAATAGGTAAGTTTCTAAAAATTGCTTCCCTTTCTTAAAATTTCACCGCACGCCCCTGCTAGAATTATTAACTTTTTTGTGTAAACACCACATATTTTCAATATTAAAATTAATATTTTATCTTTTCTTTATCTCCTTTATTAAGTAATATTTTTATGGAAAACCGTGAGTTAAATTATGTTCAAAATTACCATTATCAGCCACTTGTTTGGTGGCGCTACATTGATGACATTTTTTATATCTATGCACATGACCATCAACATTTAAATGATTTTTCAAATCATATTAACACCAAAGAACCGACAATTAAATTTACTATTGAAAAAGAAACAGATCAACAACTTCCATTTCTCGACATACTTATTAAAAAAGACAAACAGATGTGTAACAAAAGTATACAGAAAACCTACACACACAAAATCATCAAATCATGGTTAAAAAGGAAGTTGTAAAAATTTTATAAAAAATGTTTTAAATCACAATAATTATCCTAATGATTTCATTGAAAAATGTTTTTATGAATTTGACAATACAAATGTCAAACAAATCCAAAATAGACCGATTACAAACCTCTTTATAACATATATAACATACCTAACTTATCAGATAAAATAAAACGAATAGGTAAAAACATGTTTTACATAGGTGAAACCTCCAGGCTATTAGCCAAAAGAATTAAAGAACACCAAACATACATAAAAAATAGGGAATTTCAAAAATCAAACATTTGCCAGCATGCACTAGATAACAATCATAAAATTAGTTGGAATGCTTCTAATATTTTCGCAAAAGAACCATGTTCCGAAAAACGTAAAATAAAAGAAAGTAAGTAAGTTTAATATGTTATGCAATTCATCATAGGATTTTAGATATGTTAAGAATATATTTTTTAATATGAATTTATTTATTAATTTATTTTATTTAGAAAACAGTTTACAGATAGGTGTCTATTCTATAATCTATAAGCACAAGTATTATGGCAATGCAAAATATAAAAACATAATTATGTTGTAAGTAGTGTAATATTACATGCAAGTAGAAACAAAACTATAAGTACTTAAGTTACTACTAAGTAAGACATTAACAACCTTTTCTACAAAATGCATACTGCATCCTTCAAAATAAATGAAATGTTCCTGTTTTAAGAGATATTTAAAGATCAAAGTAGATAAAAACTATTTTTGAGAAAAAACATTTAAAATTTTTTTTAGGTTTTTAAAAACATCGGACAAAAAGTCAGTACTTTGTTAAGCCTTAAGGCATTCGTGCTATTATTACTGTCACATTCGGGATATATATATTGTCATGTTCGGGATTTGCACTGTCATGCTCGGAGTTTAATGAGTGACTTGTCATTGAATTATCAACTGTATCAAGTAAATTTCTTTTCCAAGATTACTTGTCAAAAATGGTGTCTTCAGTGAATCTAGTTCTATGCTTATAGAATGTCCATACAGATATGGCATAGTTTGCAAATCGTTATTTATTACAAGAGCCCAAGTGATAGAATGGCCCGGATAATGCTCTACTTTAAATATAGTCATCCTAATAAAAAACCATCCTTCATTAACCCAAAAAAATTTAAATAGTATCTTAAATTCTTCAAAATTTGAGAATTCACTTAGTTTTTTTGCTGAATATATTCGTGTTTACTTTCTTCAATTGCTTGTTGAAAACAAATCTCATCAAGTTCTTTAGGTTTATCGTCTTTACTTTTTCTGAATGACACTTTTTTAAATAAATATTTGGGAGAGTTTGGAAAATTAGTAGACCAGGATGCTAGTTTCCTTTAACCGTGGCACTTAATTTAACTGTAACAATCTCACCAATTTTGGAATCCTGTTGTAAAATTGTCCGAATAAAATCCTCAGGTTCGAAATGGCACTCACACACAAGGTTATTATCAGTTGGAACAAAATAGTCACGGGGGACAGCACTTAACCATTTTCGGCGTAATTCTTTGCAAAAAGGCACACAACACATATATGGCATATGCTACACTGTTTATTTACATCACTATTTAAATAAAAACCACTAAAACACAAACGAAATGTAGAAGTTTACATAAATCAACTCGAAAAGCCGGCCAGCACAAAACGATAACACAAAGTCTAGGTTAGGTTGGAGAATTTCTGCTGATACGGAGTGCGACCTTGACAAATTTCCACCGCCTTTACTTAAAGGAAATAAATGATGTTTAATTATGTAATACGCTGTACTCTTTATTGAAATTTCAAATATATTCAGAAAAAGAATCGGTACATTTTCTTTACCTAGGAAGGAGTTGTTGGCTCCATACGGAGAAAAAATTCGGTATTTAGCGAACGCGATTTACAGACTGGCGCAGTAAGTGATGTAAAGCATACTGGAAGACCCCGGTCTGGCCGTTCAAACAAAAATATTCAGCTGATGTTCAGACAGAACCAAAAACTTCTCCAAGGAGACGTCTAGTGCAAGAAGTGTCCAATGATTCGTTCGGAGCATATTGCGCATCAAACGACTTCTTGATGACTGCCCGTTCTTTTGAATAAACCCAGGGTATTCTGTTCCCCAAAAACGATCATTTTGCTTGTCAACACGACCAAAAAGACGAAAATTTGCTTCGTCACTCATTATCAAATTTCGCCAAAATTGCTTCCACTAAGTTACAATCTCTGCTCGTTCTTGGGGCGAATAGCGGTCCATAACAAAATTCGGTAAATTTCTACTTTGATACAACACTTTACATTTGACAGTTGAAAAAGAAATAACTAAATTATAATAATATTCTCCGGCTGGCAAAGGTGGTTTATTTTTCTCACTAGAAAAAACTACCCCTTCAACTGATGAAGAAGAAAAAGTCAAGAAGAAAGCCATAATTCACATACAAATCTACAGCTGTGTATAAATGTACCACAAGATTCTCTGTACAGTCTAAATTTATTAGAAATTCTGTTATTATAAACTACTTTTATGCAAACTATTTGACTTAATCAAATTTTTAGGTTAGGATTATAGATATTTGGTTAAGATCAAGTTTCAGTTTTTATAAATAGGCGACGTCATTGCCGTTTTTACTCATATAATGAATAAAATTAAATTATTTTATCGAGTTAGCCGTTACTTAATTCATTATCACTAGTATAATAAATAAACAAACTACATTTGTTTAGTAATTAATGTAATGCAAAACCTATTTCCCAGTATCCCCCCTATTGAAGCTATGAACTTAGTGGATAATTTGCTATTAAAAAACAAAGTCAACCCTATTGTTAAGAATGACATATTAGATTTTTTGGCAGTGTGCCTTGATCAAAATTATTTTGAATTCAATGGCTCGATCTATTTAAATAAAAAAGGTTTAATAATGTTAAGTCCTATTTTAGCTAAACTATTTCTTGATAACTTAGAACAAATAATAGATAATTACCTTGTACGAGACAACTTTATTTAATGGTACAGATAAGTTGACGATATTTTGGCTTGTTTCACACAGAGAGACAACTTAGCCTCTTTCTAAATTCTATTAATAAATTACATAAAAATATATAAGATTTACTTTAGAAGTAGAACAAAACAAGTCCATAAACTTTTTAGATTTAAAAATCAGGAACATTAATAAAAAACACGATTTTGAAATTTATCATAAACCATCCTATACAGATATAACAATACATAATACATCAAACTACCCATTCACACATAAGATGGCAGCTTTTCATAGTTTTGTACATCGTTTAATTAATGTACCTCTGTCAAGAGAAAATTTTAACAAGGAACTTAGTATTATAAAACAGTTTGCAGTTAATAATGGTTATGACGTAACCATAATAAATAAAACCGTAAATAAAAAACAATATAAAAAAGCACTCAATTTCGTTTATCCTAATTTCAATACAAAAGACAATATTAAGTTTAACACATTAACATATACCGGAAAAATTAGCACTAAAATAGAGAAATATCTTAAAAAAACAAATCATAAAGTAGCTTTTTGTACTAATAATACTTTAGGTAGATATATTAAGAATAACAAGTCTAATACAAATAAGGGCCAAAAATCAGGGGTATATGAATTAAAATGTGGTTCTTGCGAAAAAGTATATATTGGTCAAACGGGTAGATTGTTTATAAACGTATCAAAAAACAGAACATCATATATTAAACAAAAAACGGATTATAATTATGTAAAGCATTTATTAGAGACAAATCATAATTTTAATAATGAATTTAAAACGTTGCATTGAGACAATAAAAGTTACAAATTAAATTACTTGGAAAGTCAAGAAATTAATAAGAGGAAAAACCATAATATTTTATTGAACGATCAAATGAACCTAAACGATTCCCCACTGTTAAATCTTTATAGCTAAAATCTGCTAGAGTTAGGTAGGTAGACTCTTTTATTACTGTAAAAAAATCTTGTTTTAGTATTAGTCTCAAGTTGGTTTTTGAAATAGACACAGACAGCGTGTTGAAACAGCTGTCAAACGGAAATGAATTACTGGAAATTACTAAACAAATATAGTTTGTTTATTTATTATACTTGTAAAATTAAATTATAGCAAAACGAATTATATTTTTCCAATTCCTAAGCACAAAGTTTTTTGGAAATAAGGCCTGTTCATACCTTCATTAAGATAAAAATAAGTACCCTATTTTATAAAACTTTACTAGGTACTCACCTGTCTCTCTCCAACAATATCTTCTCCTTTTCTTCAACGGACCTCTGCAAGAAATCGTAGATCTCATTCTTCTCCTTGACGATATCGTCCTTCTCGATCAGCAATTTCTTGTACTCGTTCTCCAAGTCCTTTTGCTGCTTCTGCACCTCCTCGAAATTGATGAAAATGTCCTCCTTATCTCTCCTGGCCGCTTCCAAGTGTTCGCACAACTCACGATTCTCCAACAGCAGCTTCTTGATCTCGCTTTCGTTATCCTTGTGACCGTTCTGTAAATCTTGATAATCGCTCATTATTCCGTTATTTTCCTTTTTAACTTTCTCCAACTGCAATGAGACGTTACTAAGTTCCGTAAATAACTCTTCCTTTTCTTTGATGATTTTCTGAAGATTTTCAAGAATTTCCCCTTTATCTTGTAGAAGTTTCTTATTTACTTCTTGCATTTCGTTAATTTCTTTACGTAACTCTTCATGTTTCTCTTCCAACGACCTGTTTTTTATAAGAAGATTATCGAACTCTAAAAGTTTTGTCGTCATACGGTCCGACTCTTTCAGAGCAGCTTCTAGTTTAGATGACAGCTCTTCTTTAACAGACAGCAGTTCTTGCCTTTCTTTAGTAGATTCTCTGAGTTCGGCATCATTTTTCGTAACCATTTTTTCCAGATCCTTGGCTTTATTATTGGAACTTTCCAGTTCCCCATTCAGTTTGCTTATTTCCTCCTTCATCTCGTCAAAAGAACTCTGTAACATGTTCAGTTTTAAACTCAAGTTTCTATTTTCTTCTTCCATATCCAACTTGTCTTTGTTGCTCATCTCTAGCGCTTCCAAGATCTGCTCCTTCTCTTGGCTAACTTTCCTCAACTCGTTGTTATTAAAATCCAAGAAGTTCGATACGACAATTTTTTCTTCTTTAACTTTTTTCAACTCAACCATATATTCTTCTAAACTCTTTACCATCGCTTCTTTTTCTTCATTAACGTTGGAAAGTTCGGTAGTTATTTGTTTAAGACTAGCCTCAGAAACCTCGAGTTTGTCCACCGTTTCATCCAAAGTTTTGATAAGAATGCACTTTTCTTCTTCGACATTTCGTAAATTGGCCATCAATTCCTCCACTTGTTTCACTAGCTTGTTTTTCTCAGAGTAGGCCTGGTCGAGTCCTGACGATGATGCTTTAAGCTGTTGTCGGTTGTCTTCCAGGTCTTTTGAACGATTATTTTTCTCCCTTTCACTGTCTTCCAGTTTCTTGGCCAAGTCTTCCACCAGGTTGGAGAAATGCTTCCTTTCACTATCTGTCAACGTCAAAGTTTCCTTCAACGATTTTATTTCTGCAACGAAGCTATTACGGATTTTCTCGCTATCTAAGAGTTTCGTTTTTAAATCATCCATCTTTTTATGGCTTATATCCAATTTCCCTTTGAATTCTTCTATTGCTTGCATCTTTTTTTCTCCCTCAATAGCAAGGACTTCTACATATTCTTCACTGGCAGATAATTTTTCTACAGTCTCTTCTAGCTTCTTATAATAATGATTTTTCTCTTCACAACTAGCTTTATAATCAGTTTCTAAGTTACCCAAGCGCTCTAGAGCCTCATTCAACTCTGTAGATTTTATTTCAAACTGTTTGCTATGTGAAGAGTACTGATTACAATATTCAGTCAATTTTTCGGCAAGATCTGATCTTTCAGAAGAAATGGCACATAAATTCACTTCAAGCTCGTTCATTTTGGTTTTTAATTCTTGAAGCTGAAGAATTAACTGCGATCTTTCCTCAGTCAGAGATGCAACTTCCTTAGATAGTTGGAGTTTCTGTGTTTCGGCTTCCTCAAATAAGGCTTGAACAGAAACATATTCCGTTAGTATACATTCTTTTTCAGCTAAAACAGCTCTAAGTTCTTTTGATAATTCTTCACTATTACTCTCTATCTCTACCACTTTTTTACGCGTTTCATCGAAATTTGTCAAAGCTTTGCTCAATTCTTCTTCCACATGATTTTTTCCGCATAAAGCATTTTCCAGAGCGTTTCCGCTTTCAGTTAATTGATCTCTAGTTTCTGCCAGCAAAACGAAAGTCTCGGTAAGTTTATTGTCGACCTCTTCCTTTTCAGCCAAAGTTCTTTTTAAGTCACTGGCGGTAGTATGAAGGCAGGTCTGGGTATTTGCCAGTTTTGTTTCGGTTTCTTCCAACTTCTGCCTCAATGTCAAGGTTAATTTCTCTTTTTCTGTCAATTTTTGCACAGTATTCTCTAACTTAGAGGAAACAACATCTCTGTCAGATCTGGTCACTTCCAATTCTTTTTCTAAGGTACCTTTAGCCTCTTCTAGATTTCGAGTTACTTCACTATTTTCAGATAAAACTTTATCCAGATTTTCATAGGCTTTTGCCAGTTTTTCTTGGGTTTCTTCCAAAATCATTGCAGTCTCCGTTAGCTTGGAACCGACAGATTCCTTGTCAATATTTGAATTTTCGAGTAATTGGTTTGCTAATTTCAAATTCTTTTTAGTGTTTTCCAACTCTTCTGAATTTTCAGTTAACTGATTTTGAATCGAAATTTTCTCACAAGTTACTTTTTCTAACTCTACTGTTGCTGCATTTAGTTTTATTTTAATTTCTTCTAGATCTTTAGAAGTATCAGACAATCTACTAGATACACTATCCTTTTCCAAACTAATATTGCCCAAGAGCTTCTTGGTATCTTCAAGTTGTACTGTAAGTGAACTAACTCTTTGTTCTAATCCAATTTTCTCTGCATTTACTGCTTGTAAACGTCCAGTTTTGAGCTTTAAAGTTTTATTAGCCACCTCAAGCTTTTTCTCAGCTACTTCCAACTGTTTGAAAGTATCTTCTAAGTATATGTTTACGCTTTCTTTCTCAAGTTTTGAATTGCTCAACAAACTCTCAGTATCCATCAACTTCCTAGACATTTCTGTGCATCTATGTTCAGCGTCACGTTTTTCTTGTAATAAACGATCAATTCCATTTTTAGATTCTGTCAATTCTGAAGTTACTGCTTCTAATTGGCTTGAAGTAATTTTTAACTGTTCAGAGATAACATTTTTCTGTGATTCTGTATTTGCAAGTGCCTCTGAAGTGTTTTGTAACAGCTTCTTTGTGTCAGCTAATTTATCTTCTACTACAGTCTTTTCTAATGCTATTTCATTAAACTTTTGATCTACATCACCTTTTTGGGCAGATAATTTTGCAATCTCAACACATTTAGTTTGCACTATATCCTCTGAACGCTCTAATTTTTTTTTAGCTTCCTCTAACTGTAGTACCAAATCTGATTTAACGACTTCCAATTCATTAGAAGTAATCTTTAAAGTTTCAGATATCAAATCTCTGTGTGACTTCATCTTTTCGATTTCATCTAAAGTGTTTTCTAACAAATTTTTGGTGCCATCTAATTCATTACTTACTGCAGCTTTTTCTAAAGCCATGTCGTTAAACTTTTGTTCTATTTCATCTTTTTCTACTGACATTTTTGCAATTTCCTCGTTTTTAGTGCGTACCATATCCTCAGAAAATTCTAATTTGGTTCTAGTTTTCTCTAATTGTTGAAGAAGCTCATCTTTTCGGCACTTAATTTCGTCTAGATCCTTCACCGTGTTCTGCAAAGATTGTTTTGTTTCTACAAGTTCATTTAAAGTGTCTTGTAACTTTTGCTCTATAGTCTCCTTCTCGCTTCTAATTTTGTCACAATTTTTATTTGCTAGAGTTAAAACCTTCTTAACCTCTTCGAGTTCCCGAGAAGCTTGTTCTAACTGCTCTGCAGTATCTACGAAATTATTGATTGCCTTTTCCTTTTCAAGTTCAATCATTTCCAAATCAATCATAAACTTTTGCAGTGTAGCTTGATTACTTTCAAGCTCATCTAAGCAATTTTTCATGTCTTTTAATGCGCCTGCTAACTTATCTCCCATATCGTCTCTGGCTCTTGACACTTCTTCAAACTTGTTCTGCATACTTTCTAAAACACTTATATCACTTTCTATTTGTACTTCAGCTGCTGATAGTTTTTCTTTCAAACATCGTCCTTCTACAACCTCTTCATCTAATTTACATTTGGCTTCTTGAAGATATTTGCTTGTTAATGCTAGTTTATTCAAAGCTTCTTTTTTGTCTGTCTCACAGCACTGCAGTTTGATAGATATGTCCTCTAGGATTTTATTTCTAGAGTCCAATTCTTTTCTAGTATCTTCTAAAGCAGTTTCAGTTTCCATTCGAACACATGATTCTTCCAATAATTTCTTATCGAGGGTTTCTATGACAGCTTTAAGTGTTGTCAGTTCTTTCGTCAAAGTGAGAATATGTTGTGATGCAACCTCAAATTGCCTTGTCAACTCTTCTTTCTTCAGCATTAAGTTGTCTCTCTCTGTCTTTACGAGGCGCAAAGTTTCTAAAGCGTCGTTCACTTCTAACTTCAACGATTTCTTTTCGAGTTCCAGAGTTTCTAATAATTCATTCACTTTTGCTGAGGCATCTCGTAGTTTGTTATCAGCACTTTCTCTGCTTCTTATTTCCTCGCTTAGTCTTTTCTCGACATCGGCTTTCAAACTTTGCAACTCTAACAAGCCACTTGATATTCTCTCGTTTTCATTTTCTAATTGTTCTAGTTGTTGACTAAGTGCGTTTCGCTCATTTGTAGAGTTCTTCAGAGCATCTAAAGTTTGCTCTAGATCTAAATGCCTTTGTTTCAGTTGGTCATTTGTTAGGTTTAATTTTTCTTCGAGTTCTTTTAGTTTTCTTAACATTTCTTCTTGTTCTTTGGCCAGTTGTACGTTTTTTGACGAAGTTTCGGCTAAACTGTTTTCTAAGGAATAGTTTTTAGTATTCAGATCGTTCAATTCGTTAGTTAATTTTAGGTTTTGCTTGGTAAAATTTTCCAATTTTTTAACAGCATCTTCCAGGTTCCGATTTAAAACTTCCAACTCCTGATTTGAAGAACTTAATTTTTCCTGAGTAATTGCTAATGATTGCCGGAGTTCATTATTTTCCAAGCGTTGCTTTTCTATGCGTTGTTTGAAACCTGGAATTAAAATATTAAATAGATAGAGGTGATTCGTTCTGCAACTTGAATGAAAAAATCTATAACTTGCTAATACTATGATGGAACTTCATAAATTTATTATTTATTTATTTAATATCATTGCTGCTACAGAAAATACCTTTTTTATAATAATTAAATGTATTATTTTAAATCAGTATACACGTGCTGTTACCAGAACACGTATACCATAGACATAATAAGAGGGAGTCCCAACATCGTTTTGATGCAGTGATCAAAGGAAATAGAAGTGTACTGCAAGTGTGACAAAGAATAAAATATCGCTCTCTCTCTCTCTCTTGTTGGGCACCACAAAAAGCCAACCTTTAAAATTATAATAAAATATAATTGAATCGGTGAGTTCGAAAACCGTACAAGTCCAAAATTTGACATTTTGAAGTAAGTTAGCCATTTTGTTTAAAATGTCCGTGACCTGTACGGATTTTCATCTCAGTAATAAAAAATTGATATGATATGATCGAAGAATATAAAAATATCGATGTACCAATAATGACAAAAAATAATTCTTTAAAAGTGTTTGCATCCGAGTACTGGCTATCTATTAAAAAATAGGTAAATTTTCTTTACCCGAAACTTCCTCGTTATGAGTCTTTTCTTTTATTAGGAATAGTGAAGAGTGGCCCAATTTAGTTCGGTATAATAGTCATTACTATCTTTTAAACATTTTTATTGGGTGCCATTTTGTTCCATCATATTGGAATCCTACAAGTATTTTACCAGTTTATACCTATGCCACACTTGAGTTTTTACATTGACACACCGCCATTTTGAATCCGTATCACTTCATCCCTATATTACACGTAAAGCTTACACAAAATTTGAAATTAATCTATTGAGTAGTTTTTTCAGGCCAATTTTTAAATATTTTATTAGGCCGCCAAAAGTTTTGCTATCTTATACTAAAAATGTTACCACTTCATTCCATTTTTCTCCATCATATTAGATTCCTACCAATATTTTACTAGTTTCTACCTAAGCCACACTTGATTTTTGGGCTTAATTAAAAATAAATTCAATAAGTAGTTTTTACATGTACAGAGTGTCCGGATTTGGTTGCAAAAGCAGGGTATCTCGCTTATTTTTAAAGATAGAACCTTGCGGTTTTCACGAACCTGAGCTAATTTTTTGTGAAACTCATGAAGCCGTAAACAAAATTTTCTTAGCCTTCTTCGTTTATGAGATACAGGGCGAAATAGAAAATTTCGAATTTTGGGACCCCCCTCGTATCTCGGTTATCCTTTAACTTAAGGCAAAGAGCAAAATTGCTGCTTATGCAGTTTTTTACGCTGGATCTAGTGGCGTAGACATATTTTTCATTTGAGTTGTTATTTTTTAGATATGACCCAAAGTTGTGTTTTTTAAACGGGACATCCTATATATTTGTCCAGAAATTGATTTGTTCTTTTAAAAGCTTCTCAAAAATATATAATAGTATGGGTCTATTTTAATAAACACAACAAAAATCCTAATTTTTATAATTATCATCCCAAATTTTGCAGTAGGCCATGCAAAACAATACTGCCTTTTATTTAAAGTCCTTAACAATATCTACATCCTAACAATAAATCAAAATAAATACGTAATTAAATCTATTTATCAAAATATGTATTGATAATTTCGCACCAAAAAAGTACCACCTACCTAGATTTATGTAACACAACACCAAAACAGTAATAAATTATTATGTAACAAGCCTTTCAGCAAAAATCAACTGTCGTATAAGAACTACAGTAACCAAGGAAATCAAAAGAACTGTTCAAACTGATTTCCATTTTGTTCTATGCATGCTTCGCACAATTTTCGTATTCGTTTTAGGGAATTGAGCAAAATAACGGGATGATTTTGTAAATAGCGAAAATTTTCTCTTATTGCATTTCCTAAATCTTGGACATTATCATAGTGGTCTTTGTAAATTCTATTTTCCAGATATCCCCATAGAAAGAAATCTAAAATCGACAAATCTGGGGACCTAGGGGGCCATCTTATAGGTCCATTTGTTCCGATCCATTGATTGGTAAAATTATTGTCCAGAAATAATTTCGTCATTCCAGAATTGTGTGCAGGAGCACCGTCCTGTTAAAAATAAATTTCGTTAATTTGCGCTAGAGGAACATCGTCAAGTAATTCAGGTATAGCTGCCTCTAAAATTTCTATATAGCGATTTGGCTGTTAGATTTCCCTCAAATATATAAAATTTTATATGTGTTCCTAATATGAAGCAGGACACATTTAGACCAAACCTGCCCTGCTATCTTCTGGGAAATATTTGGTGTCGATTTTCCTGGGACCAGAATCTACTATTGTGCCTATTGAGTATATCAGAATTACTGAAATGAGCTTCGTCTGACCATATAACCTTCCTTTCAAAATCTCTAACCATATCGCATCTTTCTCGAAACCAATTGCAGAAGACTACCCTACGCTCTGCACCCCCTGGCTGTAAGTGCTGTACGAGCCTAAATTTGTATGGGTGGTATTTGTGCTTTTTTAGAATTTCTTGAACTCTAGTTTTTGGATTCCTATGCTCTTTTCACTGGCCCTACAAGAGTTTGTAGGGTAAGCTTCTGCCTTAGCCAAAACCGTAATTTCCTAAGCCTCCCAATTTTCTTTATTATATGTTTTCGTACGAGGTTTGATAAATGATCCGTGATTAAGTAAATTCTATTTTATCCGATAAAAAGTGGATATATTAGGTTGCCTCCTTTCTGGATATCTAAATAAAAATTAAGCAATAGTATTTCAACATACCTAAAAATTAACTATTTACCTGTTTAGATACATCTTAGAAGCCGCTTCAACATTTTGGTTACTTAATATAAAACAAGCTAACATATCGTACTTTTCATAATGTTTGAAAGTTTGGTTTTCTTCCATAATAATACAAATATATTTTTACACAATAAATAAATACAAAAAACTAGCGCTATATTTTATATATGCGTACAAAATTGGGAAATGTCATTTGCTTCCAAGAAAACAAAAGAAAACGGCATCGTTTTGCATGGCCTACTGCAAAATTTGGGATGATAATTATAAAAATTAGGATTTTTGTTGTTGTTTATTAAAATAGACCCATACTATTATATATTTTTGAGAAGCTTTTAAAAGGACAAATCAATTTCTGGACAAATATACAGGGTGTCCCATTTAAAAAAACACAACTTTGGGTCATATCTAAAAAATAACAACTCAAATGAAAAATATGACTACGCCACTGGATCCAGCGTAAAAAACTGCATAAGCAGCAATTTTTCCCTTTGCGTTAAGTTAAAGGATAACCGAGATGCGACGGGGGTCCCAAAATGCAAAATTTTCTATTTCGCCCTGTATCTCATAAACGAAGAAGGCTATGAAAATTTTGTTTACGGCTTCATGATTTTCACAAAAAATTAGCTCAGGTTCGTCAAAATTGCAATGTTCTATCTTTAAAAAAAAGCGAGATACCCTGCTTTTGCAACCAAATCCGGACACCCTGTACAAACACTGGTATTTTGTTACGTTATATTCAATTCTGCCAGTTTATCCCGAGGTTTATTCCTATATCACATTTTAAGTTTTCTGCAAAATTTAAAGTCAACTGAATAATTAAGTTGATTTAAAAAAAACATAGCCGCCATTTTGTTCGCCATCTTGAATTCGTGCCACAACTTTACCAGTTTATCTCTATATCACACTTAATGCTTGCACAAAATTAGAAATTAATCTAATAATTAGTTTTTTTCTGACCGATTTTTTAAATATTTTGTTAGGCCACAATTTTGTTTTGCAATCTTTTATTCACTTGATTTTTGTGCAACATTTGAAGAAATTGGATAATTAGTTTTTTAGTAATAGTTTTTCGATTACAAATCTTTTATTTGACCGCCGCGCTGTTTTGTTCCGCCATCTTGAATTAGTACTACAGGTTTACTAGTTTATCTCTATACCACAATTAGCTGTGGCCCTAATATTAACTCAAATAGGTAAGTATTTTAAATGTTGGTTTTATACTTTGAGTTTGAAAGAAAAGAGTACCCTATTAGGGGATTATTTTAGGAGCCAAGATTACTTCACATTATAAACACTTTGGACTCTAGGTTGTCAAATGCGTTTATTACCGCAATCTACTAAGAAAACTATGATCATAGAATCTAATTCACATGGATAAATAAAATGAATATTGTAGCAAAAAATATCATAATTATGTATTTCGTCTGTGTGCTTAAAAAAAACGAGAATCGGAACTAAGGGAAGGTCATCCCCATATGACCCTTAATTTTTGGTCAAAATTTGACATCAATTGGCTAAGTAGTTTTGAGCTATGCAACGAACAGGCAGGCCGACAGACAGACTGATAGACAGACCGGCGGAATTGAGAAAACACGTTTTTCAGCATCGAGGGACCATGAAACGTAAAGATCTGAAAAATGTCGGAAGGTGATTTTTTTCACGATTGCAATACTTCCATTTTATGAGGGAATAAAAATTATTTAGCCGCCATGAATTCGTACCCCAACTTTACTTAATTCGGTATCACTTAATGCGTGCACAAAATCTGAAATTAATTTAATAAGTTGTTTTGCTTCTTACATTCATACCAAAATGTTACCAGTTCATTCCTACACAACACTTGATTTTTGTGCAAAATTTGAGGAAACTGGAAAATTTGTTTTTCTAGTAATATTTTTTTCACCGTTTCACAAGGCCACCATCTTGTTGCGAAATATTGGATTTTTACCAAAATATTACCAGGTCATCCCCATATGACCCTTAATTTTTGACTAAAATTTTGAGTCAGTCTGATTAGTAGTTTTTAAGCTATGCCGCGAACTGACAGTTAAACAGGCAAACCGACAGACGGACCGACGCAATTGATAAAACATATTTTTTGGCATTTACGGTCGCAAAAACTTGAAAATAAGTCAAACCTAAGAAGTTTTTTTCACTATCTCAAATATTTAATTTGGCCTCCATTTTGTTCCACCACCTTGAATTAGTACCACAGTTTTACTGGTTCATTGCTATACTACAATAATTAGTTATGGCACACAATTTGTAAATCAGTCCATTAAGTAGTTTTTTCAGGCTGAATTTTTAAATATTTTATTAAGACGCCATTTTGCTCGGCCATCATAAATTGGATAAATAGTTTTTTATAGAACGAAAGCTTTCACGGCTATGGTCAATTAAAAAATCATGGTTCTTGGGATTAGACCGTGTCAAAATAGAATCACTTTCCGACGTTTTCCCTTCGATTGCACGAGGCATCTTCAGGGACCTCCACTTCACGAGATCGGAACACTGAATGGGCTCGGTGAGATCCAGGCCGGCTATTTATAGTCGACCTGTGTTTACCGAAGCGTGACTCGGTGTAACGATCGGTTTCTACGTATGATGTAGACTGAAGTCCGTATCTTTATTAAAATTGTTAGGATGCTTATAGATTTCAATAGATTCTCTAATTTTGCGTTTATAGAATCCCGAAACCGATGCAAGAACTTTGGTTTCTTTTACATTTATATCAGTTAAGGGTAACGAGCCGCCATATCTCATAAGATATTGGTCGTATAGATTTGAGAAAAAAAAAAATCGTAATAAAAGTCGCCAAGAGAAATTGCTGAAAATTAATTTCGAGTTTGTCAAACGTCCGCTAGATGGCGTAACAACCAACACCAAGTAGAAAAATAGGGTTTTTATAGAATTTTGCCTAAAGAAAATATATCGATGATATCATTTTCATATTTAGTGACCATTTCCCTACACTTCTTGTCTAAAATGTTTTGTTCTATATATCAAAATAAAGCGGTGGGGGAAGTTCAATTGTTTTTTTAAACAAACGAAGATGTCTCCCGTTTCTTTTGACCGATTTTAGCAAAGTTAGGCTCATATGAAAGAGCATAATTTGCACTACAAAACGCTTATTTGGTTTTGAATTTTTGACTTTTGCTGGTGTCGCTAGATGGCGTTAACTGAATTAGTAGCATATTTTTTAGTTTTTTTCTAAAAAAACAAATGTAATGGTATATTCATTTTTACATATTTTAAAAGGGGATAAATTAATTTATCATCTAACTTTTTTTGAACCGTTGATATTGACCAAAATATTATTTTATTTTATTAAAAAATGGCACGCCACTGCTTTTTGTCAAAATAAAAATCATTTTCGTAATCACTTATTAGTTGCTAACAAAAAGAACCTCTTGACTTTTTTTCGTTAGACGAACGGTTTTGGATTGAAAAAATGATGTTTAACAATGATAACTATAAGGTTCAAAATTATTTTTAAATATTACATCTCACAATAATAAAATTATTACCTATTATTTTTATCATTAATAATCATTTAATTACCGAGAGAATGCTTTAATTCATAATTTATTATTAATAATTATTATTATTTCATAAATTAAATTAAAAATCAAACTTAACTAACATCGCATTTAAGCGAAGCAGGCCATGATCTACGTTAAGAAACAAAACACCAAATTGTCAATCACGTTGATATTCATTTTGATAGTTCCTGCTATTGACATCTAATTTAATGTTATGTAAAAAGTATTTTTACAACAAATCATGCCTTTTACGAATGAAGAAGCCTTTGATATGTTGAGAATTTATTTTCAATGTTTTGAAAATGCGGCGATTGCTTCTAGGCAGTATGCACTGCGTTATCCCCTCCGAAGACACCATTCGAGAATGGTTTTTCATCGTTTACCCTTACGTTTAAGGCAACATGGCCAAGTGCAACCAACTCCAACTTTGAGAAGAAATCGTAGAGTAAGATGAGAAGATAACATTATAAATGTGTTGGCTTATATTCATGCAGACCCCCATTTAAGCATAAGAGAGATTTCCAGAGATTTAGGAATATCCTATGGCTCAGTGCAAAAAATATTAATGGATTTTAAAATGCATCCATATCACATCGTGATTCATCAAGCCCTAAATGACACTGACTTTGGACGTAGGCTCGATTACTGCTACTGGCTTAGAGACTTCATTAGGGAAAACCATTATATTTTGTCACAAATATTGTGGACAGACAAAGCATCGTTTTGCAGTAATGGCAGGGTAAATCTTCATAACGTGCATTACTGGTCAGACACTAATCCACACTGGTTACGTGAACATTATCAGCAGGGTCGATGGAGCGTCAACGTCTGGTGCGGTGTTATTAATGGTGCTATTATCGGTCCGCACATCTTGAATGGCAATCTAACCGGTGACATGTATTTGAACTTTTTATTTAACGATTTACCAGGACTCTTAGAAAATGTGCCTTTACAAGTAAGAAGAAACATGTGGTTTCAACAAGACGGATGCCCGGCACATTATTCAGGAAATGTGCAAGATTTTTTGAACAGGCATTTTCCTAACCGTTGGATTGGTAGAGGCAGTCTATTTTTATGGCCACCACGCACAGTGTTCGGAATGACGATATTACGAGCTCATTAGAATTTTTTTATTAAAATATCCCAATTATGACTTTAATTTAAAAAATTGGAGTTATTTAGACGATATGAACCAAATTTTACAAATTAAAGTGGATTTAAAAATAAACTGCTGGACATTTGAAACGCATATGAGAAATTTTTTGGACATTGTTATGGTTAAACATTTCGAAAAATTTAAATGATATTTAGATGCTATTTTATATAAATAAAGAGCATATTTTATAGTTTATAAGTGCTTGAAACTGGATTTTGAATTGGCTAACTTAATTTGTAAATACAGGGTCGCGGGTCGTAAACAAATTACAGTAATTTTACAGTGTTTTATTTGGCGCAATAAAAAACATTTTTTGAGATTTTTATTGATTGTGAAATAATTCAAGGAATATTCAGTAGCTTAAATAAAAAAAACAGTTCAAAGGGTTTTAGTTTTAAGAAAAAAATTTACAAAAATCATAAAAAATATTGAAGTATTTTTCTAAATCAATTCAATTACATTAATAGATTAAATTTTGAAAAGTAATGATTTAAACAGAGGTAACAGTAACTAACTATAATTTATTTGATAGACCTTGTATTTTGCTTTAAATAGTTATTAATTAATAGTTTTAAATTAAATTATACATTCCAGGCACTATCAAAATTGTCTCAAAACCTAATTTTATTTTTACTTTTAACCTAAATAATACTGATTCTCATAAATGCAGTAAAAATTACAAAAAATTACAAACTAAAAAGGCACTGTCTAATCACTAAAGTCGCTCATCGACGATTCATGTTCTATGATGCTGCTCTGAGGCAATTCTGGAGGATCGATAAGGCTAAGAACCTCTGTTGGTAGACGATTTGTTTTTCGCCTTGGTAGAGGCCTAATACTTGTAATTAACAAATCAGAGGATATCAAAAGAGCGTGAAGAAGGTCCTCGACTTTTTCTTTGCGTCCAATTTTCCGCGTGTTACGTTCCCGATACCGTCGACATTCTTTGTGCCTTGCTTCCAAAGCTTCCTCACTTAACTGGCCAATTGGAAGCAAAAGTGTGTCCATAACGTCAGCTCCGTGAATAAGTAGTTTATGGACACTTGAAGGCATCTTATACCAGGGGTACAAATCGACAAAGAGTCTGGCCGTATCGTGAGTATATTTTCGGAAGGACTCAATTCGTAATTTATATCCACAAGTTAATGCTTGAAGTATTATAGAGAATTTAACAATTAGATTCTCGTCTACTCCCGTGATTTCGGCCGCTACTTTTGGTTCTTTAAAAAACCGCCTCGCGGTAATACCGTCATTTGTAGTGCCACTTCCTTGCTTGACAACATCGACGAGCAGCCCAGTTTTTTTTCGAAACTGTTTGATAACGGTACGCTTTTTTTCTTCAACTGCAGCCTTGTCGTTTGCTTGCACTCGCCATGTTTTGGTCTCCAAACGGTACGATATATGCAGGATACATCCAAACAACCTAATGTGTGCATGCAAGGTCGATAAACCATAGGAAAACGCATCTGTCTAGCAAGGCCTTCTGAGCACAGCATTGATGTCATTCATCAGATTAGGGGTAGCTAGGCATATGTAGCAGGATTGCGATGACTTATTATCGGCCAGGGCATTGGCCACTTTCCCATCAAGCATTGTCTGCATCAAAACATGGTGAACATTGAAGTACTGTCCCCTGATATTTATGCTTGTCGGTTTAAGTTCTGAAATTTGATGTTGAATATATGCACTTTCTTTCCTAATAATTTCATGACTTTCCTTGATGTATTGAAAGCGAATAGGGATACAGAAACGGGTGGAGGAAGGGCGAGGGTTTTGCCAAATGATGTCCACAGAGCCGTTGAAGTTAGCTGTCAATTGTAAAGGCACAATGGATGTCAAAAGCATGTCTGAATCTGATGCGTCTGTGTCTTCTTGAAATGTTTGTTTATATGTGGAGTGACTAGAACTCCCGTCAAAACCCCATTTGGATTTTAGTTCTAGTCTTGCCGACTCGTTAATGCGGGTCATCACTTCATCCTGAACTTTTGTTAGTCTTTGGACAGAGTGATCAAGTAAGCTTTGAAGTTTTACTTCGTTCATAGTTTCGGTGATTTTTATATCCTTGGGATAGCAGTCTTTTTTAGCATTTAATACCCTATCATACGAAGGATATATGTCGCAATGTCTTTGTTTTGCCTCTAACCTAATTTGTTTATATTGATAAGTAGACAGATTCGCGCTAATAATTAATGCCAATGCTTCTGCAGGTGTGTAAGGTCGTATAATTTTTTTGGGCGCCTTTGTTTGTTTAAACGCACGTAGGGATCGAGGGCTGGATGTGGTTGCTCGTTTTATTGCAGTTGCCAAATTTCTCTTGCCCTGTTTCGTAAAGCTAGTGCGAGCTGCGTACATTAATTCTTCAGGAGAATGATCCGCAACTAGCAATTTTGTCCGCCTTTTCTTTGTTGCTACGCTCGCAATGTCGAAGTCTCGACGTAAACTTGGACCAGGTCTAACTGGTGTCTCGACCTCAACATGTTGGTGGCTTTGAAATAGCTCTTTTTGCAGCCATTCCTTGTTTGAAGACAAAAAGTTATTTTTTTTTCGGCCGCATGCCTTCCAACGGCCTAAAAGGTGCATGGAAAATACGGATATTTTAACCCTAACATCATCTTCTGGGCGATCTATAAGCCTTGAAGTGACGTAGTCAACCATTTTCTTTCTTACATTTATTGTATTTGCTTTAGCGATAAGTTGGTTGTCCAGCAAAAGCTCAAATAGCTGCAATCGTGTTACGGCCATTGGGATACCTATTAACAAAAAATCACCGATAATAACGCCCGCGCACCTATGCGCACTTAGTGACTAGTGTAATTTCAAAGGATTATGGATATCAAACAAATAAAAAAATAAACCAAGACGGTATAAATGGGACTTATTTTTTCCTACTCTGTCAAAATAAAAACTTTAAAAAATAAACGATTTTTTTGTCGTGATTTATAAAATTGATATTTTTTAAATTATGAATGCATTCTATTTTCACAAAAGAATATTTATAACTTACTTGAATGACCCAGGATATAGGATAACACAACGATTTTGTCGAAACAATCACTTAAAGATGAATAATATTAACGTCAAAATGAACAAACTATGACGGTGACAGATTGTAACAATCGCATCTTTTCCGTTTCGCCTACTTGATGCTGTCGCTAGGCGATTACGCAACCAGGAATACGTCGAGAGGTGGTCCTGACTTAAGTCAAATAACTATCTAGCTTTACTGATAACATGTTTTCGTGATAATCTGAGAAGTTAAGTTTTCGCCCAAATGAGCTCGTAAATACAGGAATCCGAACACTGTGCCACGGTCCCCCGATTTAACCTGCCTTGATTTTTATCTGTGGGGCCGAATAAAGGATTTGGTGTATAAAACTCGACCAACTACTCGAGAAGACATGATAGTCCGAATTCAAAACGCCATAAATATTATACCAAGAGCGGAAATTGAGACAGCTGTCAACTCCACCCAGAAGAGATTGGACCAGTGCATTCAAAATAATGGACAACATTTTGAACATTTACGACAAAACTATTAATTTATTTTTACGTTTATTTTTAAAGTTCCATGTTCTTGTTTTTAGTGTTATTGCTCCTGCTGTTGTTGGACAGTTTTATTAAGATTTTTCATTGTTAAACATCTTATTTTTTCAATCCAAAACCGTTCGTCTAACGAAAAAAAGTCAAGAGGTTCTTTTTGTTAGCAACTAATAAGTGATTACGAAAATGATTTTTATTTTGACAAAAAGCAGTGGCGTGCCATTTTTTAATAAAATAAAATAATATTTTGGTCAATATCAACGGTTCAAAAAAAGGTAGATGATAAATTATTTTCATTAAATTATAGAGAAATTTATCAGTAGTTATAATAGGGGAGCGCCTCCTCCTCCTCCTCTTCCTCTCTCTCATGTCCCTCATTCTTAACTTCCTCCCCTTTTATTCTCATTCGCATCATATTTTTAATTTTTTCTCTTTGTTCTCCCACATTTGATTTTGCATTCTTAAGTCTTATAAATAGGTGCATCAAGATCATTTTAGTATGTTAAGGTACGAGTGACTGTTAAAAGAAAAAAATCTGTTGAATAAATCTATTAATAATAATATTAAAATAAAATGAGTGAATCAGTTGGAGAAAGAAATCGATCCATTCCGCTTCAGACAATTAGCCTCGAAGAAATTATACCAGGAGTTCAAGAAGAAAATATACCATTAGTTCGAGAAGAAAATAATGGGATTGTTTTAAAAAATTTGAATAAAACTGAGAGTGAAGAGAAAAAAGTGTTTTGTGCTATTTGTTTTGAAATAATCGAATATTATGATTCATGTAGACCAAATACATGTTCCCACATTTTTTGTTTAAAATGTATTTTAAGATGGAATGATGAAAATGGTTGTTCTATAATGGTAAACAATTGTCCTGTATGTCGCACTAGATATTACTATTTGGTACAAATCTTCAAAGATGTAATTAGACATCATTTTGTTGTAATTTTAAAAAGAGGATAATATTTTTTATAATTTGTGTTTGTGAAAACTCTGGTAACAAATAATTTTGTAAAAAAAGTAAATGTAAATATATATAATAATTGACACACATTTTTTCCTTTTCCTATATTGAAACGACAACAATGATCTAACAAGTTTTTTAATACATACTAATTTTCACATTACATAACAAAACAATTGTTATGGGTTTACACAAAAAGTGCCACGCCCTAAAATGGCACCACTTTTGCAAATGGAAGCTTAAATTTTCTTATGGGAATTTACATGTAAAAATGACGGTTTTGATTGTCGGACCGGCATAGCCTAATCTACTACTTTTTAATTATACTAATAATATTAATATAATTTGCATCAAGTAAGAGAAAACTCAATTGAATACAGAAACAAGCGTTAACAAAATGTTATGCTAATATATGAGTGCTTCTAGTGGCAGTTGACATAATCGACACTTTTTTTACATATGATTAGCTATTTCATTTACAAATACAGTGTCAGATGTTAGAATAAAAAGAAGTATTTTGCATATAGCAATGAAAATATATAACCGCTTATAGTAACAGTTGACATTTTTTAAAATTAATATTGTTGACATATTCTACTTATTATCTTTACAATTTATGTTTAAAATTAATATTTTTGATATAATCTACCCATTACGTTTATAACCTATATTTAAAATTAATATTGTTGAAATAATCTACCCATCACCTTTACAAACTATGTTTATTATTAATATTTAACAACATAATTTTCTATCTCTTTTTTTTCATATTTGTTGCAGTAAAAGCAAGCATGTTCAGGAATTAGTAGAAAAAGATGTATCCTACAAATAGCACAATGTAAATCAGAAGCACTAACAACATAGGCTCTTTTGTAGTGGCAGCTCACATGATCGGACTCCCCTCTCCGTAAATATCTCATGTGAATTGCACTACAAGGAAGGCAAATAGCAAATGTTCCTAGTCTTCGACTTTCAATTTTAGAGTAGCTTTGTATAACACATACATCTTTTTCTTCAAAATTATTAAATAATTCACTAGCCCTAAACTTGCTTACTTTTACGTCAGCCTCGGTTCCTAAATTTAGTAGTTGTCCATCCATGTCCACTCCTTCGTCAATTTCCTGTTCATCTTCCTCCATCTCTTCTTCTTCCTCCTCAATATAATTAATGTCGATGTTACATAAGAATGATCTTCTAACAAGCCTAGATGATTTGTCCAAAAATGAATGTTTATAAGTGATGGAATCGCCTTCCAAGTTAATAAAAATTTCTTTTCTTTCTTCAATTTGAGCGGCGTTCTCCACATTATTTTTTCTTCAATTTGGTCAGCGTTTCCAATCATATTTTCTGCCATCGTTAGGAGCTTTAGATTTAGATAGATATATTTGATAAAAAACAATTTTGGTTATAGCTTATAAAATAATATCGACAACTGATATTACAGCGAATGATACTGTATGATCGTCGAGTGGATGTTCTTAAGTATATATCCCATCAACCACCACTTTTACTACCTGCAATACTTAAGTTTTTTTTTTTTTTTTCTTTTTTCGCTGTCCCTTTCCCTGTCAGTTTCCTCGAGGGGGGGGGCTTCGCCCCCCTCCCCGCTCCGCCAACACCCCTAAGGGGGGCTTCGCCCCCCTTAAACCCCCCTCACTCTCACCTTATTTTCTTTCTCTCCCTTCCTTCTTTCTCTTTTTTATATGTTTCTCCGTTTTCCTTCCTTCTCCTTTTTCCTTCCTTCTCCTTTTTCCTTCCTTCTTCTTTTTCTTTCCTTCTCCTTTTTTCTTTTCTTTTTTTAATCTAACCTAACCTAACCTAACCTAACCTAACCTAACCTAACTTAACTTAACCTGAAGAGGGTAGCCCGAAATTGGGGAACCGGGATTTTAGTCTCGGAAATTCAGGGGTCCGGGGGGGGGGGGGGGGGTAAGGTTGTTGATCGGCTTGGGAAAGTGGTTTTTAGAGATTGTCGTTCAACTTTAAGTAGGACACATGTGATTAACTTTTGCATATAAAATCGCCTCAGCGAAGAGACGAATGCAATTGATTTCTGCATTCACACTGTGCAGAGCTCGCGAGTTTTCTGGTGTTTACATTGTGTCTATTTGGTAAATTTTTATTTTTATTTCTAACATTTTTATTTGGCAAGATTTAATTCTTATATATTGGTGACATTTTTATGTACATTTGTGGCATTTTTATTTGTTATTACGATTTTTTTCATAATGGACAATTTTTTGGCATCGAGTAGCAAAATAATTGACAATGACTTTGACTTATACACATGTACTCAAATGCAGAATTTTGCAAACCAATAAAACAATGAAACAGACGTATTTACAACTAGTCAACAACAAACTATTCAGGACTTGAATGAAATTATTTATAATAGCCAAGTTCAGAATAATGCCAACAAACACAACAACGAAAAATATTTATTTACAGCTACTCAACAACAAACTCTTGACGATCTTAATTACATTATTGACAACAAAACGGACTTAATTACAACAAAAACTAAACAAACTCTTGAAGAACTGAATGACATTGACGAAACTGAAAATTCTAGCTGTGAGGATATTGTTTGTTTTCAAAAATCTAATCCAAATTATTTAACATTAAAATCGCCAATTAATTCTCCGAGACCAATTTGCTCTCCCTTTTTGTTTAGTGAAAATTCTGATTCGGAAGAAGAACAAATTGATCAAAATTTAAGTTTGGCTATTTGTCCTACTAATTCACCATATGATATTGTAAATTCTGATTCGCAAGAAAAACAAATTGATCAAAATTTAAGTTCGGCTATATCTTCTATTAATTCACCATATGCTATTGTAAATTCTGATCCGCAAGAAAAACAAATTGATGCAAATTTGACTTCGGATATTTCTCCTAATAATTCACCAGTTGAACAAAATTCAATTTCGAAACCATCATTTATCATTAAAAAAAAATTTAAAATTAATAAAAAAATAAAAAACAAATAGCAAACCTTAAGTGTCTGGGTTTCGCTATTCAAAATTTAACTAATTTGATCACAATTAAAAAGGGAGACGAAAGTACGGTGAATTATGTTAAACAGGCCTTTGACAAATTAGTTGACTCATTTGAAGAAATGGATTCATAAAGTCAATTAATTTCTATTGCTTTTTTCAAAATTTGACTATAACTAAATAAAAATGCACAATATTAATTTTATTATTATACAAAGAACTTCAAAAATGCAATTGCTTTTTTCAAAATTTGACTATAACTAAATAGAATTGCACAATATTAATTTTATTATTATTATTATTATGCAGAAAACTTCAGAAATGCATAAGTGTGTAACATGTAATAAAGTCTTTACTAGAAAGGATAATTTACTGCGACATATTAAAAAACATGTTAACGGAAATTCCACAAAACTCAACAGTTGGTTGAAAAAACCAAAGCTTGTTAAAGGTAAGAACATTTTATTTTTCATGTCATATTTTGTAAAATATTTTGTAAAATATTTTTTTCTTAATTTATATAGATTCTACAAATATTGTAAAATATTGTAAAGAATGCAAGAAAAATATAAACCAAAGTCTATGGGGTGGACATCTTCGATCTAGTGTGCACAAGAACAATTCCAAAATAGGCTTGGAGGAAGGTGTTGAAATTATCAAGTCAGCATTCAGGGAACGAATAATATCTTATAGGATTTCCTCACACCAAAACTTCATAAATGTGAAAGAATATTTTCAACATTTGGAATACAAAATTGCACATCTAATAGATCAAGAACTGCAGAAACATAAATGTATCAAGCTAAATATGGAACTGTTCGGTTTCTATTTTAACCCCAGCAGCGACAGCTATGATGTCAAATCTTTTAATGCGCCGTTCCAAGTCATTTGCCAGGGATATCAGAAAAAAGAACTGTTAGAGCAAATCTGCACCATTATTGACCAGAAAGCTGACGAATTTGCAGAAAGAGATTCAGGTAAAGAATTTATTTTCGATTTTACAACAGCAACAAAAAAAGTAATTTTTTAATTTTTACGTTGCAGGATGGGCTTTGATGAATTTACTTCATTTGGAAATTAATGTTAACAAGCACAATCCGCTGAGAGCCTCATCTTTTATCGAACTTCCTCAAGAGATCAAGAGACGTCAAGCTGTGATCAACATTAGGAATGATGACAACTTTTGCTTCGCCTGGGCAGTTGTGTCTGCTCTTCACCAACCACGCGGATTAGATTTTGAAACTTCATCCTACCCACACTACTCTTCTGTTTTGGATATGTCAGGTATAGAATTTCCAATGTTGCTAAAGAACATTAAGATTTTTGAAGAAAAAAATAACATTTCTATTAATGTATATGGATTAGAAATTATAAATCCTAAAAAGGGGTATGAAGTAATTGGTCCACTTTATTATTCATCGAATAAAAAAAATCAACATGTCAATTTATTGTTAATAAGTGATGATGATGAAAAAACTTTTCATTATTGCTATATTAAAGATTTATCAAAACTAGTTTCTGCACAAATTTCTAAACATCACGGAAAAAAATATATTTGCGATGGTTGTTTACAATATTTCCCTACAGAAGAAAATTTATTACAACACAATAGCTATGATTGTGATCATTTACGAATTAACCTACCTTCTAAAGAATTAATAAAAGATAAGTTTGGAAACTATTCATATGATAATATTTTGAAATTTGTAAATTATCATAAACAAATGAAAGTTCCTTTCGTGGTGTATGCAGATTTTGAATGCATTTTAAAGCCTTTAAATAATGACAATGTTGATAAAAATCCTAATACTTCATACACCTTAAAACAATATGAACATATTCCACATTCATTTGCCTATTACATTAAATGTTCCTTCGACGATAATTATTCTAAATTTGAAAAATATAGAGGTCAAAATTGTGATACATTATTTATAAATTCTTTAGAAAGAGATGTGTATAACATATACAATAAATATTTAAAGGCTCCTAAAAAAATGATCCCTTTGAACGAACTGGACAAAATTTATCATAACTATGAAAAAGTTTGTCATATTTGTAATAAACCTCTTTTAAATGACAGGGTTGCAGATCATTGTCATATAACCGGTCTTTATAGAGGTCCAGCTCATTCACTCTGCAACATAAATTACAGAATACCTAACTTTATTCCAGTTATATTGCATAATTTGCGTAATTATGATTCTCATCTATTTCTTAAAAAATTATGCTTAAACAAAGAACAACTAACAGTTATCGCACAAAACAAGGAAAATATATTTCATTTGAAAAGCTTATTCATGTGGATAACTATTTTGATAAAAAGACACAAAAGGCTAAAAAAAAAATATATCATTAAGGTTTATTGATTCTTTTCAATTTCTATCCCATTCTTTATCAAAACTCTCTGAAAGCTTAAAAGATGAACAATGTAAGGAAATAAAAAAAATTTTCAATGATGAAGAAACATTTAAACTTATTCGGCAAAAAGGTGTATTTCCTTACAGTTATATTGATGATTATTTAAAATTAGAAGAAACAAATTTACCTCAGAAAGACCAATTTTATAATACTTTAACGGATGAGCACATCAGTGATGCAGAATACCAAAGAGCTGTAAAGGTTTGGCAATTGTTTAAATGTGAATCTCTTGGTCAATACTCCGACGTTTACTTACTCTCTGATACTTTACTTTTGGCAGATATTTTTGAAAATTTTAGAAGCACTTGTTTATCCACATATAAGCTCGATCCAGCTCATTTTTACACTTTTCCAGGTTTATCCTGGGAGGCGTGTTTGCGTTATACTGGAATAGAGTTAGAATTGTTAACTGATCCAGATATGATACACTTTTTCAAAAAAAGCGTTCGCGGTGGTGTGAGCTCTTGCATTTGTAGAAAATCTGAAGCTAATAACCCATTTCTTTTAAATTTTGATCCTTTAAAGCTAACTAAATACATAATTTATTATGATGCAACAAATTTGTATGGTTATGCAATGTCACAGCACATTCCAACGGGAGATTTTGTTTGGTTAACAGATAAAGAAATCAATGATTTATTTCTAAAAAATCTAATAAGGGATATGTTTTAGAAGTTGATTTAGAATATCCTACAAGTCTACATTCCTATCATAACGATTTTCCGTTTTGTCCAGAAAACTTTAAACCGCCAAATTCTAAATGCATAAAATTAATACCCAATTTAAATGATAAATCAAAATATGTTATTCACTATCAATTATTAAAACAATGTTTGGAACATGGACTCAAGTTAA